>CM040425.1:99883803-100193599 GCA_022702705.1 Papilionanthe hookeriana x Papilionanthe teres
CAAATTACTTTTATGATAAGGCTAGCCAAGCCAATCTTCGTGAGTCTTCCTCGCTTATAGTTTTCTTACAATAACATCAAAATCTCCTTTTTCATTTCATTATTCAAATATATAAAGTTTATAATAAACTTTCAAATATTATAGAAGATAGATAAAGGTTTGGCCAAGTTTGTGTGTTGGATGGAGGGGAGATTACGTATGTATAACCAATGATATTCACCATCCAAATGAGTGAACTTCATGTTGAAATTGATTATTTTAATATTTTTTATATTAAATAATCAAATTTTATTAATATTAAATCATTCTATCTTAATAACTAAAAATGCAAATTTTAAGGGTTTAAACTTTATAATTTAAATTTTTAAACTACGAGAAATATTCATAAATACATATTAAAAATACATAAACTCTCATATGACACATATAATATAAATAAAATAATTTTTCTTATGATTCTTTAACTTGCTTTTAATTTTTGGATCTCCTTGATTAGTTGCATCCTCCTTTTATATGGCCATTGTAAATAGTTCTTTGCTCATATATTTATGTCGGTCGTCAAATGAGGATTTGGTTGGTTGCTTTAAGAATATATATTAATTTAATACATATATTTAATTTGAAAAGTAGCATTTTAATTTTGAGAATACGAGACCGAACGACCACATATATTTAATAGTTTAAACAATCGAGCACAACAACATGAGCGATGCACTTATCCCGAGGAATAGATATATCACTCAATAGCGAGGTTGATTACAAAAAATAAAGAATTTATGATATTCAGTTTGGTCTAGGAACATTTATGTTGACCGACAAGTTTCCTATCTAATATAAAAGATTAGATAGAGTTTATATTACCTGGGTTCTAAAGTTTTCTATAAGGGCAAGCCTCTTAGTTAATTACATCTTAAATGACCAAAGTCACTTAAGAAAATTCTCGATTTTGACCAGAGGTATTTGTCTTCATGGATTCAACATTTAGGTTTTTCAAGGTCGGATATGGAAAATCAAGTGGGAAAGGATCAAATAGGAACAATTACTGTAGAATCCAAAGGGAGAAAGGTATGGGATGTCACAGATCATTGAGGAGAACTTCAGTGGCTTCCCAAGCTATCCTATAGTTTGGTTTCAATTTCGAAGATATATTATTAGATGTTCCATCTTATCGATTTTGTTGTGTAGGGCTTACATTTGCATGACACAGATCAAGCAAATAGCTTAGGAAGATAAGAGAACTTACATCGTACCGAACGACAACCTCAACGCCTAAAGAGTGTTAGGACTTATACCGCTCAACGTGACTGTGGAGGAGCCTAAAGATTGCTAGAACTTATACCGCTCAACATGATTGTGCAGGAGCCTAAAGATAAGTTGAGGATTTACACCATGCTAGACGGACTACCTCGATGTTGTATGGATTGTTATTTAATTTTAAGGAAATTTTTACTGATGTAGACTTGTTTTCTCTCTCGAATATGTTCTTCTGTATGCCCTCGTTATGCTTCCCATGATGTTTGCTCTAAGCTCCTCGTTGAAGTACCAATTCCAAAGTTTAAGGTTCCATGATTTTACAGTGTATTTTTCAATGTTTTGGGTTTTTGTTTTTGTTGTTCAGATATCTCATTTGGAGGAATTTTAATTTAATTAGAGTGACACAGGTTAGGATCTCACAGTTCCCTGATTTAGGCCTGATAAGCCTAAAAAATGCTTGATTTTACATATATATTGTATGCTTAATTTTAATGATATTGCACTTGAAAAGAATGTATGTTGTATGTTTTTTTATTTTAGGTACAGGAAATAGACTATTAGAGAAAAAGAAGCAAAAACGGTGCAATTTGGAGAAAAAACGAGCAAAAAAGCAAATTCTGACCTGACACATTTCGATGAGTCTTTCTATGTTTAGTCTCTTTTACACTTCTTGCATATTTTTGAATGAGATTACACTTTAAAGAAAAGTTTTATTATGCTTATCTTGTGGAGTTATCTGTTACGAACGCAACGCAACTGAAAGGGGGAGAAACGGAGCAAAATGGTGGAGCTGTGCAGAATGGGCGCCGGCGACGCCAAAACCCCGAGAACAAGGAAAATAGGGTGCCGACTACGCCAGGAGCGGTTATTGGCCATATACATTAAATCTAGACAATTTTTGTAAGGTTTTTTGAAGCACCTCTTGGGAAAATTTGTCCCTACACTATTTTAAAATGAATTAGAAGTCAAAAAAGAGTGGTTGATGTTAGGAAAAATGTGGAGAATATTTAGAGATCTTAGAATAAGGGTAGAAATGTAGATTTCTACATTTTTGGAGAGATTGGCGAGGGGATTTTGAGAGAATCTGTAATGATTTGTACTAGCATTGCATGAATTAGTGGGAGACTTTGTGGGAGAGATCTTCATTTTTCTTTCAAGGGGAAAAAACTAAGTATTGTGTTCTTCATTATCTTATGATTCTGTAAACACTTATGTAGTGGATTTGTATTAATGAAATGAAGTTTTCTGTTGTGTTTTCTTCATTCTTTGTGATGTCTTTCTCTTATTCTTTCTTCTTATTTGGAAATAGTGGCATGAGAATATTATGTCGTTAATTTTCTTTTAATTTTCTTTTGCAATGAGTAGGATTCATGTTTAAGATATTGGGATGCATGCTAGAAGAAGTTTGAATTGTAACTGTGATGGTTTTTACTTGCGCTTCATTTACATTAGAAAAAGAGCTCGTTGGAGTTTTAAAATTTGTTATAATTGCACTACGATCTGAGAGGGTGGTGTAATTCTAAATAAAGTGGAACCAGATTCAAATTCTATGGATGGTGAATTTCATGAGGGTTGAGTGCAAATAAATAAAGAAATATATTTTGATGGGCGTAGAATTGGACATTTTATGATGACAGACTAAAATCCCCAATTCGAACCTAATGTTTGGAAACTAAAGCGAGAGTTAGCCTTCAGACGAAGGGAAGTGGGAGCACTGGTGTGAAAGCTAGTATCCTCCCAGCCTAACCACGGAATTAGAGACCAAACTCTAGATTAGCCAATGTTCTTTATGCACTCAGAAGAGGGTGACGAATATGATTGCTCCATTTGGTACATAAAATATTTAATGCATCTCATTCCTTTACATTCTCCAATTCACTACATAAGAATTGTAGATTTTATTATCTCAAAATTCACCAAATAAATTCATCCAGAAAGGGTTATCTTTAGAATTAATATGTTCTTTTAGGAGTAGTTATTAGTTATTTTAAACATAAGCTTACCTTTAGGAGTATTTGTTATAAAAACCACTTATATCGACCTTCCAAACTAAAGTCTGATAATAGTATACTAAAATTTGACTAAGGACTTCTTATCTCGCTTCCCCATAGAATTGATAAACGGGATTCCACTAGAGCCCTGTATTACCTAAACGATATGTATACTTGTGTAGAACATCTAGTGTGTGCACATATATACAAACATAAAAACATTCAGAAAAGTAGCACACACAGAAGCCCCATCAATTTTTTGGCGTCATGCCGGGGAAGCTTTGGTAAGAATTTTAGGAGAATTTTAGTTGAAGTAATTAGGTTTAAAATTGGAAAGCTTTATTATCGTAAAATTATTTTTTTGTGAAATGTGTTTTTTGTATGGCAAAGTGTTGTGAAAAAACTGTTTGTGTGAAAAATAAGGTGTTTGTGAAAATGTTTTATTGTGTTGAATATATTTTTTATTTTATTTGTTTAATTGTTAATGTATTATTTGTTGTGTTACGTATGCAAAATAAAGGATCTGTAGGACTTGTGCTTATAGTACCGAGTTAAAAAATGGAAAAAAATTAGAAAACAGAAAGGACTTGAAAAACTAGAAATGGAAATGGAAAACATTCAAAATAATAACTTAGAAAATCATTATAAATCATTGAGGGATTATGTAAATCCTACGACAGTTGAAATTCACTAAGGTATACAAAACCCTATCGTAGAGGCTAACTCGTTTGAACTAAATACAGTGATTATCCAACTGGTGCAGAACAATCAGTTTGGGGGAACTCCTTTGGAGGATCCCTATTTACACTTATCTAGTTTCTAGAACATTATGCTACATTTTGTTATAACGACATGTCAGACGATGTTGTTAGGTTAAGGTTTCTTTCCTTTCTCACTAAGGGATAAGACTAAAATGTGGTTATACTCATTAGCACCTGGCTCTATTAAAAATTGGGAGAAGTTAACTAGGAAATTCATAGCTGAGCTTTTTCCACCTTCAAGGACTACTAAACTTAGGAACGAAATTATCTCATTTGTCACTATGAAGGGGAATCAATATACGAAGCCTGGGAAAGATTTAAGGAACTCCTAAGGAAGTATCCACATCATGCTATGCTAGATTGGTTAACCCTTCAAAGTTTTTATGATGGGTTAGTAGGATCCCTTAGGTCCATTATTGATGCTGCTGGTGGTGGTTCATTAATGTCAAAATCATTTGATGAAGCGTATGCATTAATTGAAGAAATGGCTACAAATGAATTTCAATGGCCCTCTGGAAGGGTAAATCCTAAAAAGGTAGCTAGTGTTCATGATATAGATGCGATTGCAACTCTTGCATCTCAGGTTGTTGCAATATCATGAAAGTTGGATCAATTTGGAATGAACCAGCCTCAATTTACTCTTGTAAGTGAGGAAAGATCATCAACATATGATTGATTCCAACTTATTATATGAGACTTTAAGTACCATAAACAACCCGTATTCAAACTTTTACAACCCAGGTTGGAAGAACTATCCTAATTTTAACTGGAATCATTCTACCAGGGGTGGAAACCAACAATGGGAAAATAATCATGCAAATCCTAATGGAAGTTGGAATAATCAGGTGAACACAAACTATATACCTTCAAATCCGCCAAACTCTAATAATGATCAACATTTTGAGGATATGAATAGGTTTAGAGAAGAAGTAATATTGCAAATGGGAAACCAGTTGCAAATTCAAAATGCTGTGATTAGAAACATAGAGAATCAACTGGGACAAATTGCTAATTCACTTAGCATAGACCCAAAGGAACACTTCCTAACAACACTGAGATCAAACCTAAAGAGAACAACAATGAACAAGTAGAAGTTGTCTAATTAAGAAGTGGAAGAGAGATAGAGGATGTGTTTAGAACAAAGAAAGAAGTTGTGAGAGAAACAAAAGAAATAAAAACGCCTGAAGAGCATGTTTCTAAAGATCTAGAAAAATTAAAATCTCCAACTAAAATCAATTTGGAAAGACCACCACCTCTATGTCCTCAAAGACTTAGACATCATAAGTTGGATAAACAATTTTCAAAGTTTCTGGAAGTACTTAAGAAGTTAACGATGAATATTTCTTTCACAGAAGTTTTAGAACAGATGTCAAGTTATACAAAGTTTATGAAGAAGATATTAAACAAGAAAAGCAAATTTAGGAATTACGAGATAGTTGCACTAATTAGGAGTGCAGCGCTATACTTCTGAAAAAGTTTCCTCATAAACTTAAAGATTTTTGTAGCTTTATAATTCCTTGTGCAATTTGAAAAAAGATTATGTGGAAAAGCTTTATGGGATTTAGGAGCGAGCATTAATGTGATGCCTCTATCTATATTTAGAAGGTTAGAATTAACTGATATTTCTCCCACTACTGTAAACCTTTAGTTAGCTGATCGATCTATTATTTATCTAAAAGGGGTTATAGAAGACATGCTTGTTAAACTGGATAAATTTATCTTTTCTATGGACTTTATTGTATTAGATATGGAGGAAGATAAAGAAATTCCAATTATTTTGGGAAGACCTTTCCTTATTACTGGACAAGCTATAATAGATGTGCAAAAAGAAGAGTTGATTATGAATATTAATGACCAGGAAATCACATTTGATGTGTTAAAGACTATGAAATATCCAGCTGAGAGAAAAGATGATGATTGTTTTTGGATGGATGAAATTGATTATTTAAGTGAAGACTATTTCCAAAAAAAGTTTTGAAAGTACGTTAACAGATGAGATTAAAATGGACTTTTATGATGAGTTGAAAATGTTGTCTAAATAAGACTGTATGTATGTTCAGGAGAGGTGTGAAATGATGGACGCTACCAAAAATAGTGAACTTTTAATTCCATCTGTTGAAAAATCTCATGAACTTAAGATGGATGTACCCTATATAATTTTAAAGCCTACCTATTTAGGGAATTCATCTACACCACCAGTCTTTATATCTTCAGATTCGACTCAATCACAAGAAAAACCTGAATTGAATGATGAACAAAATAAAGTTATTAAACTAAGACTTGGAAAGGAATTTGAGGATATATTTCAAAAGAACTTTGAGTTGAGAGAAGAGGATAAGGCGATTAAAAGACCATTGGAAGAAATTCCTAAGGAATTAGAAAAACCATTTCCTCAACTAAGATAGATATAGAAAGATCACCTCCATCATTTACTCATTACCAAGGGGAAGAATTGGAAGATAACTTGAAACAGAAGAGTAACATAGAAGAAATTGATCCAAAATCTGAATTATATAGAGAGAATCTGATCCAAACTTTGGGAGATGATGAAGTATCATATAGAGATCCATTTATTATAAATTTCAAGTATTATATTAATATGCAAATTCAGAAAATCAATAGAATAATATTGGATCATGAAAGAAATATGAGGAACAATGATATGAATCAATTTGAGACAGAACAGTTGAAAGAAAAGTTACAATTTGAGGATTTTGTAGGAATCTCTGGATCTAAAAAATATTGCGTGATTGATCGAGGATTACTTAAATGAAATTTTGATCCAGGAGGAATCATTTGTCGGGCTGATGACGTTAAACCAAGTACTTTATGGGAGGCAACACATAATTATCAGTGTGCTTTAATTTAGTATGATTTGGAGTATGATTGTTAGTGTTGTATTATGTTTGCCTTAGTATGGATTGATCAGTTTGATTGTTGATTTGTGATGTTTGGATAGTTAGTGGTTTGATTTGATCTTTGTGTGTCATGAGGGAGGTGATTCCTTAACTTCTTATTATGGTTAGACTTTTATGTTCTCTTGTAGTAGTTTTATTAACGAATCTACTACAACTTGGGTCTTACCTGAACTTGAGTTTTAGAAGAAGACAAAATGAATCTGAACAGTGACATATCCATCTCAATTTTATTACTTCTTTTCTCTGACTTTGTTTTCATTAAGTAGGATTTGCGAACCTATTTGATGAATAACTTATGGATGATCTTACACTACGATTTATAACTATTAGAGGTGCTTAATTAAAGTGATTAGATGATGCCTGAGGTTGGTGCACGTGAACCAATACATCAGGGATAATCTTATCTTTGGGATTATAATCTATAAAATCATTTAAAATGTACTTAATTTATTAGTATAGTGATTCCGTTAGAAATTGGAGGTAAATTAGTGAGATGTGATGAGTTAATGGAAGAATTGGCCTCATTTATCATATGTGTTTGTTTGTGTGTTACAACCTTATATAAGACTTGAAGAACATTTTTGTAGTCTCATGCTGATACCCGCAATGCCAGTTAAACTTTTATTTAGTGAATTTCATTCTGGCATGATTAGTTTAGATTTACTTTGTGTCGTATATTGTTCTGTCATGATGAATACTTGTATATGTTTTTTATAAACATTTGTGGTAGATAGAATTTTTAACTATTTTTCTTCCTGCTTATATTTTATGTACTGAATGATGTTTGTGGGTAGGAAGAAAAATATATTTTAAAGTGAGTATACTTCTTTTTGGTGTAATATTATTGCAAGTATGATTTAGGCTAGATTTACTTTCTCCTGCAGTCATTCTATCCTGATTATGCATGTATATAAATTTGATAGGATGATGTAGTAGTTAGTAGATTCAGCTTTTACTTTTTCTTCTTGCTACATTTTATGGAATTAATTGCAAAATATTTTAAAATTCAAGTTTGGGGGAAGAAAAATTTTTTAAACTGAACTTTATTTGTCCTCAGTAGCCTGTATTTAATTAAATATCACTTTTAAAATGACTTGTGGTATGTGGTGTTATCTCTAGGTTACTATAATTTTGATTTTATGAATGTTAGAAAAATAACATATTTGAAATCCTATGTGAATAAATTATTCTAGAGTTAAGATATTTTGTAGGAAACTTTAGGAAAATGATTTTGCTATTTATGGTAGAAAGGAGTTGAATATTTGAAAAGAAAAGATTCTTAGATTTATACTTATTGAGAGTTGAGCCTTTATTGAAAGATTTTTCAAACTAAAACTTACACATTTAAAAAGTGAGGGAAAGTTTTGAGTTTTAGACTTGAGAAAGAGGATAGTGAAATTCAAAATCATTAAATGCATATCCAGATATAGTAATCCTCACACAAAAAAAAGAGAGAAAAAGAAGGGATTGAAAATGATCCTGAAAGAAAGAAAATAAAAAGAAAAAAAAGAGAAAAAAAAGAAAAGAAAAAGAAAAGTAAAAAAAATGTGAGGAGAAGCTTGAGAAGAAGGCTAATAAAAAATTGGTTTCACTTGAATCTTTTTAAATGAAAAGACTTAAAAATAATCCTAATTTTATTCTTATTCCAAATGGTATTGGTTAAATGGGTATAGATAAGGTGCTTAAATTCTGTTTTTATACTATCTTTGAATCCTTAGTTGGATAAGTTTCAATAACTTTTGAAATAAATAGAAAATTGAGATTCCTAAGTTGAATATGAGATATTCTTACACTCTAATCTTAGGTTGATTTGCTAGAATTTCTCCTATGTTATACTATAATATTTATGAGATGAAATTATAGGAAACTCTATTGAAACTCACAACCACAATTCAACATATTTAGTTTTTAAAGTTATAGTGTTACTTGAGGACAAGTAACAGTTATGTTTGGGGGAGTTGATCAGCCTAAAAAAATGCTTGATTTTACATATACAATTTATGCTTTATTTTAATGACATTTCTCTTTAAAGGAAGTTATTTTGTATGCTTTTGGTGTTAGGTACAAAAAATAGACTTTTGGAGAAAAAGAAGTAAAAAACGTTGCAATTTGGAGCAAAAACGAGTAAGAAAACAAATTTTGGCTTGACACATTTTGATAAGTCTTTATATGCTTAATCTATTTTACACTTATTTTATATTTTTGTTGTTTTTATGCTTATCTTGTAGGTTTATCTGTTAGGAATGCAACATAATTGAAACAGATTGAAACGGAGCTGAAAAGGAGCAAAACAGAGAAAAACGGAGTAAAACGGTGGAGTTGCGCGGAACCGGCGTCGTCGGCTCCCGAATCCCGAGAAGAATGAAAACGCCCTATTCAGCGCCGGTGGTGCCCAAGATGGTTCAGACGCATTTTTGGGCAGTTATTAGACATATACATTGAATCTAGACGCTTTTTAGAGTGTTTGTTGAGACACCTCTTGGGAAATTCGTCCCTATGCTATATTATAACGATTGTATGTCAGAAAAAGTAATAGGAAAGTTAGGAAAAATGTGGAGAATACTTAGAGATATTAAAATAGGAGTAAAAATGTAGATTTCTACCTTTTTAGAGAGATTGGAGAGAGGATTTTGAGAGAATTTGTAAGGGTTGGTACTAGCATTACATGGATCATCTAGAGACGTTGTGGGAGAGATCTTCATCTTTTTTTCAAGGGGAAAAAGCTAAGTATTGTGTTCTTCATTATCTTATAATTTTGTAAATATTTATGTTGTGGATTTTCTTTGAAAAAATGAAATTTTTCATTGTGTTTTCTTCATGCTTTGTGATGTCTTTCTCTTACTCTTTCTTCTTATTTGGAAATAGTGGCATAAGAATATTATGTCATTGTTTTTATTCTACTTTTATTATTTAATGAGTAGGATTCATGTTTAGGATATTGAGATGCTTTCTAAAAAAATTTTAATTATAAATGTGATGGTTTTTACTTGCACTTCATTTACATTACAATAAGGGTCCGTTGTATTGTTAAAATTCATTACAATTGCATTGACCCGAGAGGGCAGTGTAAATCTCAACAAAGTAGAACCACATTCAAATTCCATGGATGGTGAAGTTCATGGGGTTTAGTGCAAATAAATATGTAAATGTAATTTGATGGGTGTAAAATTGAAGATTTTAGGGTGACAGACTAAAATCCCTACGTTGGTTCTAGTGTTTGGAAACTAAAACGAGAGTTAGCCTTCTGGCGAAGAGAAGTGAGAGCTTTGGAGTGAGAGCCAGTATCCTCCCAGCCTAAACTCTGGTTTAGGGACTAAACCTAGGATTAGCCAATATTCTTTATGCACTCGGAAGAGGGTAAAGAATAGGATTGCTCCTATTTGGCTCATACAATATGTAATGTATCTCATTCTTTTACATTATCCAATTCATTACGTAAAAATAATTGATTTTATTATCTCAAAACTCTACAAACTAATTTATCCAAAAAGGGTTATCTTTAGAAGTAATATTTGCACTTATGAATAGTTATTATCCTTACATATAATCATCTGCATTTAGGAGTAGTTGCTAGATAAAACACCACTTATATCGACCTTCCAAATTAAGGCCTAATAGTAGTAGACTAAAAATTTGACTAAAGACGTCTTACTTCGCTTCTCTATCGGATCGATAAACGGGACTCCACTAGAGCTCTATATTACTTGAACGATACATATACTTGCGTAGAACCTCTAGTGTGTGCACTTACTTATGAACATAAAAATAAGCAAAAAAACAGCACACGCCGGAGGCGGATCACCATGTTCTAGCGCCGACGATGCTAGAATGGGCGCTGAAGGCGCATTTTTCCAGAGATCATTATCTAATTTATGGTCTTGGGCACCGACGTGCTCCATTCAGCGCCAACGACACTGACTAAGTGAGTTATAGTTTTTGGAGTATCAAATAGCTGATTTTGGCAGGTTTGAGCAGGAGTTTCATTTCTATAATCTTCTAAAATAATTTAAAAACCCATTAAATCTAGAAAAATGAGAAGTTAGTTCCAAAATTTGCATTTCATGGCTTCTAACTTCTTAGAATCTCCAAGATTTAGAGTTTTCAACGGGAGAAAATCCATTAGTTTCGAGGCACAGTGACTTTGTGACAAAGTTCTTATAAAGAGGAGGCTAATCAAGGAACGAGGCTTTGTTAATCGAGGTATGAATGTTCCTAGTACTCGAGTAGAAGAAATTATTATGCAAAGGCAATGAAAGTGTTTTGTTACACTACTGTCGCAGTAGTCATTCCTGTGGTGAAGGAATTTTATGCAAATCTTCATGGAATCAACCAAGGAGTCGTCTATGTGCGAGGTAGGTGGATACCATTCACTCCTACAAAGATTAATGAACTTTATATGACAGATAATGTGTCAATCTGTCATTACACAATTTTTTTCCCTACGAGAGACAACATGAATAAAATATATCGATATTTGACGGATGAATGTGAAGATTGGGAGATAAGAGACTCGAGTATGAAAATTTCTCTACTGCCTTATTGAATCTTGTGTCGAAGCAATGAAATTTTTTATATTTTTAAAATTACTCTCAACCATGAAATTAGTAAAGTGACGTAGGAAAGTGCAATACTGAACTATTGTATTCAAACTGGATGGTCTACTGATATTGGCATCATAATTGTGAAATCTGTTTTGGGCTTGATTGTGCATGGATCAAATCATAGTTTGGAAAATCCCTCCATTATAATTATTCTCTGCAGTCAGTCACAACTGTCATATGAAAGTTGGGAAAAAGTGCTTCTCCCTTGGAAGCCCATGAACCCAACTAATATTTATGACTGTCCAACAATTGGGGATGAAAATGATCTTAGCATAGTTTTAGACCAACCATCTCAGAGTTTACTACCTATTCAACCTCGCTTTTCTGAAAGTTTGCAGTTGATTCTAACGAAGATCAAGAAACTGGAGAAAGAGGTACAAAATCTTATGAATGTAATTAATAATATTTTGGAATTATTTGATCATCTAGATTGGAGGATGAAAGAACAGTTTGATCATACTGGGCGTATTGAAGAAGGCTTGATACGTTTCATGAAGAAAAAGGCTTGGATTGAAGAGGATTCAACTGATGAACTCCCATATTGACCCTTTTATAATTTGCTCGTGCACCACCAATTCATGGGAGATATTAGAGAAGATATCACTGACATTGATGAGGAGTAGTGATTCTTTATTTTATATAGTATTTAGTATTTGGACATTATATGCTTAAGTGTATTTTGTATTTGGATTGCTTTATGACATGATTTTAGACTTATTGTGCTTGAGAATTGAGTTTATGTTTATGTTTTCAGTGTTAAAGATTTGTGGTTTGATTACGACGATAAATTAGTGTTGTGGTAGAGTGATTTAAATGTGTAAGTTTGTAATTATGGATTTTATATATAAAAGTGATGTTTTGTGTTGCTTGTGTAAACTTTTTATTTGTTAATCACTTAATTATGAAAATAGATGCTTACAAAGGCTAATTAGATGTCGTAAATTAGAAATGATCGAAATTGTAAATTTTTTTTTAAAACACTGAAAATCGGTCTGGCACCGACGGTGCCAAAATGGGCGTCGACGACACCCATAACCCGAAACATAACCTGGACATTTTAAAGTCACGATTTTAAGCAATTAACCCTATTTAACCACCTTCAACCTCCAACCAAGGACAAAAACTGCTCATAGGGCTTGCTAGTATTTGGATTTGAGGTGATTTCAAGGCTTTTAGAGGTTGGATCTCATCTTCTCTTGGTGAGAGCTCTACTTAAACAAATAATTTTTTTATTTTCACCATGGAAATCTCCTAAAAGATCCGAAAAATTTGATTTTTTTTTTTAAGAAAGCTTTGAGATGATCCATGGTGAAATGTTCTTACCTATTAGATTTGACTTTGGAGTCTACTACATTGCAAATTTTAGAATTTATTGAGATTTATTTGCACATTTTCTAGAAATTTTGAAATGGTTCCAAGGATGTTTATAGGGAAGAGGAAGGTGGATTTTGATGAAAAGAAGTTTGTAAATATCAAAGCACAATACCATTTTAACTCTAGCCTCCGAAGTAAAAAGTGTATACATGATCAAAAATTTGAAAATCCAAGCAGAGTTGTAGAACTGGTAATTGTTGATTGGCACTGGAAAAAAATTGTTATTTTTTCTTTCGATGCAGTGGCAGATGTAGTCCCTGAATTTTATGCTAACTTGTGGTGGACTGAAGAAGAATATGTGCTTGTTCGAGGAGAAATGATAATGCTTTCTACCAATTGAGGGATAATCCACTGTGAGTATAAATCTTTTGGTACTATGGATGCTGCTTTAAAAGAGGTAATTATTTTCTTACTGATGGAAAAAAGGAGAGGAAAACAAAGCAAATGCATAAGATAAATTTTTCTGCTTCCACTTTAAATGTTGCATCTAAAGCTTGACATTATTTTATTTCTGCAAGATTATTACCTACCTATCATCATAATGAAGTTTCAAGAGATAGAACTATTCTAAATTTTTGTATTCAAATTATGAACATGATTAACATTGGTGTTATTATTTATAATAGTATTTAGACCATAGCTAAAGAAGAGACCACTGGAGGATTAGGACATCCTGCTCTGATTTACACATTATGTGTACAATCAGAAGTTGAGGTTGATAATAGTGAAGAGTTAGTCCATTCTTTAAATCCTATCAGTAAGGCCAACATTCGCACTTATGAATCTCATATAGAATGGAGAGCTGGAAATAAGAGTAGTGAGGTTCTCTCTACTGGTCATGATATACCTTCTACCTCCGGAACTCATAGTATTTCTGATGTTATGGAGCATTTGATGATACAATAGGGTGATATTGCAAGCTTCATAGCAAAATTGATGGATTAGAAACAAGAAGTATTATTAATGATGATATCAGAGGAGAAGAGTGGAGTATGATATAGCTTATCATGATGGTCAGATGAGATTCATGAGGGGAGAATCTGTTGTGATATTTTTTTACTTACCTTTGCTATATTTCATACCAGCCTGAAGGGGAAGAAGAAGTAGAAGAAGAAAGAGAAAATGATTGGTAGAGTAGTATTCTTTTAGTATGTTATTGTTGTGTAAACTTATGTGTTTGTTATTTGCTTTTCTGTAGTTGATGAGTGTAGTAATTGTACTTTGTTATGTTAGTTAAGTTGTAATGAAACTTGTGTAGGTTTGTTTATTAGTTGTATTGAAATTTTAATGGATATATGTTTGTATTAAATGTTTAAAATTATGTTTATATGTTTTCTTCACCCTGCAATTCTTTGATATATATGTGAAACAATGCTTTTTAACTATATTATGCCAGCTAGTTAAATTTTTTATTAATATATGCATGCTTTAGAAGTATCAAAAGCTCGGCCTAAAAAGGTTAGTTATCTTTTTATTTTTCTCTCTCATTTATTAATTTGATATACACTGAAAAAATTAAGTTTGGGGAAGGGAAGATAACTTTTATTTGTTCTTAATTAAAATATATTTTCAAAATTATTTTAACATGAGTTAAAGTTGTTGATCTTAAACTTTAGATAACTAAATATTTTATATTATTTAAATATTATAGTAAAATTGAATGAAAGTTTTTAGTAATGAAGGTTAACTTTATGGGGCTAAGATATTTAGTATAAGAGGATTAGACTATATTTGACTATTTAAAGTAAAGAAAATTCTATTTTTGAAATATTAAGAGTCTTAGAGGTTTATGTGAGGAGAAAAGATTGAGACTCTATGATGAATCATTTAAAAGCTAATATATATCTATAAAGTAAAGAGATGTTTCAAGTTCCAACTTTAGGGGGAGGAGAGTTAAGTTCAAAATTATTAAAGGTTATCCAGATATCGTAATCCTCATAAGAAAAGAAAAAGAGAAAAGAAAAAAGAGAAAAAGAAAAAGAGAAAGAGAAAAAAAAGGAGAAAAAGAAAAAGAAGATTGAAAAGCAATCCCAATAAAAGAGAAAAGAAAGAAAAATAAAATATATGTGAGGAGAAGCTTGAGGAGATGCCTAATCAAAAATTAGCTTCACTTGAATCAACTTAAGGGAAGAACTTAGTTGCATTTCTGAATTTATATTTAAGTATTAGTATCCTTACTAATAGATTTCTCATGAGCTTTTTTTTCATATGATCCTTCAAAGCACCCTTAATGTGTCAAAATATGGTTATTCTTGAAATGAATAGGAGACTGGAACTCTTATACTTGATTACTAAATATTCTTACACCTATAGTTTTGACCTAAGTTACTGAAAATCTTTCTAAAAGTCTCGTTATTATATTCATTTAAATCAAAAATCATAGTACTCCTTAAGTAAAGTTCACTACTATGAGTCATATTTTTATGTAGTAAAAGGATTATTTGAGGAAAAGTAATAGTTAAGTTTGGGGGATTTTGATTCACCAAAAATATGTTTGATTTTTCATATATATTTTGTACTCATTCTTAGTGATATTGCACTTTAAAGAAATGTATTTTTCATGTTTTATTGCAGATATGATGATTTTAGGAAATTTGAGCAAAAGAAGAAAAAAGGAACGAATTTGGAACTAAAAAAAATAAAAAACAGAAAACTATGTTCTGGCGTCGATGGCGCCCATTATCAAGAGAGCATCGAATATTAAGCATGATAGGGCGCCGACGGCACCCAATGTCGGTGGAGGCGAGATTCAATGTATTTGGATGATTTATGGAGGGATTCTTGAGGCATCTCTTGGGGAATTCATCCCTAGGCTATTTTATTAGAATTTGGAGCCAGAAATTAGTGGGTAGATTAGTGTGTGTGTCTTGTGAGTAGAGAAAAAATGTGTAGAGTGTTTATAGTCTAGGGTTTGGTGTAAAGGTGTTGTTTTGTAAGGGATTCTTCTCAAAAGAGTTGTAGTAGGAGAGGGAAAGTAAGAGATTGCTTCTTCCCTATTATTCTAAGAGAGAATTATGTGTTGTTGTGAAGAGAGAAGGAGATTCAAAAGAGCTTCAAAGGATTTGCTTGGAGAAGAAATTGAGATAAGTTGTGTTTACTTCTTATGTTTTGTATGAATTTGCTTTTATATATAAAATCTTTGATTTTTCATATCTTCCTCAATAATTCTGAGTAAATTTCTTCATCTTTCTCCTTACAATGATAAATGGTGAAGTGATGATTTAGATTTGATGTGTCATATGAATGTTAAGAAATTGTGATGATTCTTCACTTTGTACTTCATTTAGTTTTCAATCTGGCCAATTGAATTATTAAAATGTGTTGTGAAACATATGATCCAAAAGGACTATGCATTTTACAACAAAAGTAAACATTACATTCAATGTCCATGATTAAGTGATGTAGTTCAAGGTAGTTGGGTGCAAATACATAAAGAAATATGGTTTATTGGGTTTAGAATTGAAGATTTTAGGGTGACATACTAGAATCCTTAATTTGGTCCTAGTGTTTGGAAACTAAAGCTAGAGTTAGTCTTCAAGCGAAGGGAAGTGGGAACTCTGGAGTGAGACCCAGCATCCTCTCAGTCTAACCACGAATTTAGGGACTAAACCTAGGATTAGCCAATGTTCTTTATAGCATTCTGAAGAGGGTAAAGAATAGGTATGCTTCTATTTGGCACAAAACAAGATTTTCACTAATATTTATCATTCACTCACCATAACATCATTATAAAGAGGAGGACACTTTCTTCAATTTTGAGCCTTTCAATAAAAAACTTAGTGTAGTAGTAGTTAACTTTAATTTAAAGTTTAGAAAGTATTTTAGTAATCTTAAAATCTCTAGCATCTTTAAACTTTAGTAACTTTAGTATTTACTTTATGTGCATTGTAATTTGAATATTGCGCTACGCTTTAAAGATTTGTTTCCTCCTTGTGGGATCGATAACCAAGACTCCACCAGAGCTCTGTATTACTTGAGTGAGACATACTCTTGAGTATAGATTAGCTGCTTTCTTAATAGACTGATTATACTTTATAAATGAACTAAAAATACTTATAAATGCTTATTTAAGACAATCGCGATCAGTTCCCCATTCTTTTGGAAACTCATGTGGGCGGTCCCAAAACTTTTAGCTTTTGGTTAGGGTGGCTAGGACCAACACATGGAGGATCCAAAATGGGCTCCCATTGGTCTTGTGGCACCACAAGGGTAACATTATGATTAGCATCTCCAATGATCTTCAATTCTCTACAAAGACACCCAATTTTGACCTCCTACATCTAAACTTTTCCAAAATTATAAAAATATCCTTGAAACCTTAATTTCCCAAAACTGCCCCAAATGTCAATTCTCACCAAAAAAATCATATCAAACTACTTCAAATCATTCAAACTGACCAAAATACTCCATTTTTCTTAAAATACTTAAGACGCCCACAAATTCCCAAAAATTACCAAAATGCCCCTCATGTCCCAAAAATTCCAAAAATCTCTAAATTCACTCGAAACCTCACCCAAATCAATCCTAACCACCCAATGATCCTGATTGCACAAAATTCATCAAAATTGGCCAAGATTTCCAAATTGCACCTAAATGCCCAGAGTCCTCAAATAACCCCCAATTCCCACCAAATTCATTTCAAACCCAATTTTAAATCCACGTCAAATTTCATAATGACCAAGCTCAATTGAAACCAAATGAAAGTCTAATAGAATCCAATTTCAAACCCAAATCAAATACCCCAAAATTGACCCAAATTCAAATTTCACAAAAGTGAGCCATGTAAACAATTCAATTCCACCGAATTCACTTTTTGAACCCTTCATGACATTCTCTTAGACCAATTTGACCCCTCAATTTGATTTTTAAACCAAGCCCAAGAGAAGCTAAAATCTAATTTTTAGCCCAAGCCTTAATTTTAAGCCTAAAATACAAATTAGCTTAAACCTTTTGAATTAACCAAGCCTAATCATATATGTCCTTCTTAAGCCTTTTAAGATGCTAATCAAATCACCCAAGGACCCTAATTTAGTTCCATGGACCAAGGGTCCCTCAATATGGAGAACTCATTCCTTAAAATTGGTTAACTCTCTAACCCAGGAAGCCAGCCTTCCCAAGCCCCAAGTTAATCACCATTAAGCCTATTTGACCTCTCTGAGCCAGCTAGCCACCTTCCTTGGCCTGGTAGGCCTACCTATTGGTCGGAAAAGCCAAAACTGAGAGATTTCACCAATGTTTGAACCCTAAATTAAACCCATCCCTTGTGGCAGTCCTCCATTGGTCAATTGTACCACTCAGCTCTCCTCCTAGGCTTAATGCACCAACCAAAGACAGCCTGAGGCCTCTCCCTTGGCCGAAATTATAAATAGCCCTCTGCATGACCAAAATTTAAGAGTGACCAAATCTCAGAGGAAACTCTATCAAATTATTTCTAGAGCTTCCCACAGCCATCCTAAGTGCAATCCCACTGTTCTTAGCCCCTCATTTCCACTGCCTGAGCTCAATTTCACCACCCAAAACCAGAGCATTTTCTGGACATCTCCTCAAACTCCACCAAACTTTAAATTGATCAACTCATAAGCTTCCCCATTGATATTGGCCGTTCCAGAGCTCCCCAATTTAGACTTCCACATAGTTTGTGCCACCCTTTGATCGAAATCCTATACAGACCCAACCACATATCAAAATGAAGCTTGGAGGACGTTCACATGAGCAAGATGAAGTTTAGGAACTAATCCAATTGGGGCTACACCTCTTAAACAAAAGTATGGCTTAGTTTTTTTCCATTTTGCTCTTGTTTTGAGCTTTGTGAAGTGAACTTGTATTTCATGCATATGTAATTGTATATATATGTTCCTCTCACCTAGATAAAGGTATAGGAACAAACCCCATGTGATTTGGTTAAGGATTGAGAGTGATATTAGTGTTAGAAAAGATGGTTCTCTGTTTATAATGATGACTAAGAGTTGTTGGATCACACGTGTATCGAACAGATGTAGTAGATTGAGCCAGATGAGGAGACATTATGTGAACCATGGGCCGTGTGGCATGCCTATGTGTAAAGTGCAACCAACAACCGCACAACATGTTTGCATTCAAAGACGCCAAGGTTGACGTAGATAAGTAGGAAATTATGATATTTTTTATTTAAATAATTACAAATACTTTAAAAATTCATAATTTTGTGTGGAAAAATGCTAAAACTAAAAGAAAAATACCCTTGTGCTCAGTGAATAGAGGAGAATTTTAAGGACTAAATATATATATATATATATATCTTGTATCTTATTTTAAATAAATTAATACTCCAGAAGGTAATTAGTTCGTAACTAATAAAACATTTATCTAAATTAAATGAAACTTTGAGCGCTTGTTCTTAATGTCATTAGGATTTTCTCTGATTTTTTCATGGTGAGAGGACTCTCCTAACACTAAAAGCCCTAATTTTCCAACCTTAATCACCTTTGTTTTAATTAAAGAATTATAAAAATTAAAATATACATCAGAAAATTATAAAATTAGTTTAGGTAGGTTTACTGTGGTCAAAGGATTTTACAAAAAAAACTCAGATTTAAAAAATTAAAAAACCATTAAAAATTAAAAATATGTAAAATAATTCAAATAATCACCAAATTAAGCCAAATTGAGGTTAACGACCTCAGGAGACTCTTGTAAAATTTAGAAGTAATAAAAATTATTTTTGATGTAAAAATGAATTTTCTAAGTAAATATGAGTTCTCATTTAAAATAATTATATAAATAAAAATAAAAACAAAATAAATTACAAAAGGTGGTTTGGAGTGTTCCTTATGATCGGAGGAACCTAAGAAAAATAAAATTAAAGTTAAAATAAAAATTACTTTTTGAGCTATATTTGTATTTTTTATTTTTTAATAAAATAATTATAAAAAATAAAATACACAAAAATAAAAAGTAAATTTCTCTAGCTTCTCTGAAGCTATAAAAACTTAAGAAAAATACAAAACTGAATTTTTGAAATAAAAATGTATTTTCTATTTAATTACCCTTTGAAATCAATTAAAAAGATGAAAATCAAAATATAATTCAAAAATTCACCAAAATCATTTCTAAAAATCCTATGACCTAGGTGAACCTCCTATAACTTCCATAAGGATAGAGGATTTGTTTTAGTTAATTAAATTAATTAACATTGAAAAACCCTTTTTTGAGTCAAAATAATTATTAAAAATTAAATAAAAAAAATTATAATTCTTCTTTGTTAACCCATGAGTGGGGTAACAATAAATTTTTAGGATCAATTGACTTAAATTTAAAGAATTATGAAGTGGTAAGCCTTAGGAGCAAAATGTTAATTATGGAATTCAGAGCCCTGATAAAAATTTGGTGAAACTAAAGGGTAAATGGAAAATTTTGATCATAATAAACTCTCTTAGATGATTAAAGCATAAGGAGATAAAATGTAGAAACTGACTCATCACTTCTTTACAAAAATGGTAAAATTATAATTTCCTAAATTATTGTGATTTGGAAGTCAATCTTGTTGTAAGATGCTACAATAAGGGGATTGGGTTAGGAAGATAATAACTCACTAATTTGAAGCCCATAATAAAGGATTGAGCAATAAAGTATCATCTTTAGATAAGAATTAAATCCACTTAATCCAACACTTTCAATTACTACAAATTTATTCACAATAACTTAAGAACTTAGGAGTGAACTAGGCTTGATTTAAGGTTGCTTAATGAGGTTTAGAAAAGAAAACATAATCTACTATGAATACCCTTAGAGCACTACAAGCCTGAACCCAATTGAAAGGGCACTGGCCCCTTAATAATACTATTTGACTTTAGGGGTGGCCACCCATCTAATTCCTAAATGGAACATCAAGTGAATGTTTGGTTACCTCGCTTGGGGGATAATTAAAATATTAAGTCTCATTGAGCATAGGTCAAAAATATTAAAACTAAGTCTTAAATGGGGTTAACTAATATCAAATGAACTTGAAATGATTCAGAGGTTTTTAGAAGTTGTTTAGGGTTGTGCCCCAAACACTTTTGTGATCTTTTGGATATTTTGAAGGAAATTTGAACTTATTATATTTAGAGGTAGAAAAGTATCCTTAAACGAAAAGTATAGGGATCCACTAAGTTTTTTCCTCGGGACCCGATAATCCACTCAAATCAGTTGAAATACCCTACACTACTTATCCTACATTTACAACCCAAAGCTCAAGGATTTAAGTCTTTTATAAGGTATTCAAATCATTGTGAACAATTGGCGACATTTGTTTTTTTCCACATATGGATCAGTAAGTGTAAGTTCTAGGTGGCTAGAGCGATGACGATAATGCTAATGTGTGCTAAACGAGGGATACTAAGTGAGATTTTTAGAATATTATCTCCTACCTTAAGGACATTTAATGAGGGGAGAGGACAAGGAATGATGATACTATTTGTTGAATCCTGGTGGGATTATTGCCCCCGACACTCTTAGGTTGTCAGTAGTCCTAGCTTGATTAGAGTAATTAGTATGTGGATTGCACTAATTAACAAAATATTTACAAAAAAAAATTTCTTTTGCTTATTAAAGTGAACTCTATAGGAAAATTTAAACAACAACATTGGTATGAAAATTTAAATAATTTTGATAAAAACATATAAATGTCCACAGTTAGTTACTTGGATCAAGGTTAAAGACTGCCCTCCGTAGATTGTTGAGTTGATAGCTCTTATTCAAGGTTTGGAAGCACACAATCCAGCACTGAGCCCCCACAATTACCAATATCTTACACATAGTCCTGATCTTTCACATGTGACTATGGGTTTTGCTTTTCCTGTTCGTTATTTTTTTTTGCTATGACTTGTTTTGCTACTTCTGTGTGTTAGATTTTTCTGCTTTATTTAAATTTTCTACAAATATATTATGTCTTACGATACTAACCATACAGCAGTAACGGAGGCCCAAGTACGCATTTACAAGTTATGTACTGCAATTTTCCTATTTACCTTCCAGCATTTTATACCTGTATTTATTTACTTTACATGCAAAAATAAAACCAAACAAAAATCAAAAGCAACAAAATACACTTTCAAAAATATTAATACACTTTTGAATCACCTTTAATGATCTTAATGTACTCTTTCTAAGTTTACAAAAATTTCTCGGATGAGGTAACCTACGATTGCTAACTAGAATTCTCCGGTCTAAATGAGCCAACTTGTTTAGACTAAGTAAACTCAAAAGAAAAAAAATGAGGCCGTAATGAAGGCACTGTGGGATCCTAACCGGCGTCACTCTAATTAATTAAAATTCCCCCAAATAACATATTTGAAAAACAACAACAAAAACCTAAAACATTGAAACATACACTTTAAAACCCCGAAACCTTAAACCTTGGAATTGCTATTTCAACGAGGAGCTCAGAGTAAACACCGTGGACAACACGATGAGGGCATACAGAAGAACATTTTGAGAGAAGTTACAAGTCTACATCAGTAAAACTTTCCTTAGAATTAAACAACAAGTCATAGAACTTTGAGGTAGTCCGTCTAGCATGGCGTAAATTCTCCACTTATCTTTAGGCTCCTGCATATCATGTTGGGTGGTATAAGCCCAACTCTCTGTAGGCTCCTAGGTTGTCTTTCGGTACAACATAAGTCCTCCTATCTTCTTAGGCTATTTTCATGATCAGTATCATGCAAATGTAAGCCCTACACAATAAAATTGTTAATGTTGACCTCATTTTTTATGAGGTTCTTTCTTTTCACTCCTTAGTGCCTAGGATCTAGCCATAGGACTTCTCCTTGAATATCCTAGAAGACTAGAGATGGAACCCACCACTTAGAAATTCAGACACTTCTTAACTCCCTTCAAAGCCCACATGTTTGATTGTAAACCCCCAGGCCACCTGGAGGGTTAAAACCAATATGTGAAGGTTTAAAGGATGAGTTTCCTATAGGGCTCTTTGGCCTTAGGATTATCCTGGGTAGTCTGGTCTTGGTAAGGTTCAGTTTACACACACCACACTCTCACACACATTCCAAATCCTAAAACCATTCTTACCCAACTTGGCTTCCTGACTCATGTAGGTAACTCATATGGATGGACCTCAACTCCTAAGCCCTTGACTAAGAAGGTTAGGAACAACATATTGAATGCCTAAAATGAGTCCTCTCATGGCTCTTGTGAGCTTAACATGTCTTCATGACTCAAAAAAAATGGTTTCACTTTACTCACACCTAAATCTTCATTTTTCCAAAATTTCAATTTTTTGACCCTGAGGCACTAAACCCACCAAACCTACCAAATACCCTTGAAATTGCCCAAAACTTCCAAAATTACCTGAATTACCAAAAATTTCTCAAAATCAATCCTAAACATTCCCCACCACTCAATTTGGTCATCCATGGCCAAATGTACCGAAATTTCTAAAAATACCCTCCAAATACCAAAAATACCCTTTTTGACCGAAAAATCCAAAAATTCCAAAAATTCTCAAAAAATTCCAGAAAATCTTAAATATTCCCAATTTAATTTTGTTCAGCTGCCACATACCCCCATTTTGTCAATTTAACCCAATTTAATTAAAGGTCCCAAATTAGCCCTTAAGGACTAAAGTGACCAACCAACCCAATCCATCCCAAATTCACCCAAATGACACCCAATTTTCCACAAATTTGTTTTAAAATTTTCATAACATCCCCACAAACAAAAATATAACTTAATTTACCCTATATTTGGACCCAAACTCCACCCAAACCTAACACAAACCAAAATTCCCCTAAAATTGGCCTAAACCAATCATGAACCCAAACAAGCCAAAATCCCAAAATTAAGACCCAAGAAAAATTGAAAACTCTTTTTTACACTCCCATAAATATTTTGCAACATTAATTTTACATCAAACCCAACCTTAATCCAACTTTAGCCCAAGTTAGCCCAATTTGACCCACTTTGGTCCTATTACTAAAAGACCCAAATTAAACTCAATTCAACTCTAAATTACCTCGAACTTGTTCAAAATCACTCATGACATATTCCTAAACCAATTGCAATATTTATTTGGCTCAACCTTTTATCAAAATTTTCATTCACAAATTTATTTTAAAACCTAAAAGCCCACTTTCCTAAAACATTTAAAAGCCCATCCAAAACAATTTCAAAAGCCCAAAATCTATCCTAAAGTCCACATGACATTTTCATTTGTCATCCCTTTAATCAAAATCACTCCCTAAGTTTTAATATCATGATCAAATAATTCCAAATCATGCCTCAAGATAACTTCCCCTAAATTCATAAAAAATGCCAAAATCCATTTCCATGTAAGTGAGCCAAGCCATGGGCAAGCCATAGGCAAGCCATGAAGCCATTCTTAAGCCACATGCAAGCCATGTGAGTTGTGTTCATGTCGTCATACCATCTTGGGCAAGAGGAGGAGCCTCTTTCTTGATTCCCTTAAAGTGATTAAGTATTCCCATGTTTCCCATAACCCATGCTTAAGCCTAATTGTACTTGGATTGTGACTTGACCCCACTAATCAAGCTGAGCCAAATGACTTTCTCTTTAGCCCAAACCAGCCTTGGAGAGGTTCACCAAGCCTAAAGCATGAATTGGGCAAATTTTGACCCAAAATGAACCTTTCCCCCATGCCATTTAAATCAACTCCTTTACACATGGCAACAACCAATTGAGCTCACAAACCTCAGGCCCTGACCTCACTGACCATGAGGGTGACCTGACCCTGGCCGGACCACCACCTGGGTCGCCGGAAAACCCCATGGCCGAGAGCTCCATGTGAGCCAAAAAATTCAAATTCACCTTGCTGGGTTGTCCCAGCCCAAATGGCCATTATGGCTGTTCTTCTCCTCCCTTGGGCAGCAAATCCCAGCCTCCAAACCTCCCTGAAATCAGCCATGGCCATGGCTATTTAAACTCACCTCCCTCACGGCCATAGAAGGTGCTGAAACCAACCTTAGTGAAACTCTACCCAATTCACTCCAAACTCTTCACACAGCACAGAGAATTCAATCCTCACTGCTTCCCTGCCCTAATCTCCATTAACAGAGCTCAATTTCTCAATTCAAAATCCACCCCAAAATGGGACAACCCTTGAACCTCCATAGAAATCAAATTAACTTCTCCCACACCTTCACCAGAGGTAGAGAAGAAATTCCCCACTGAAAGCCCCCTCACCAGGCTAGCCATTCCTTCTATCGGCCAAGGTTTGAAATTGGGCATGGACGAAGTCACACCTAGACAATTCACCAGGACCAGAGGGTTCATCCCTAGGCTCCTCCAGCTCCAACGAACGTGCCGAGCACATTCAATCGAAGCTTTACCTCTTGAACCAAGGTATGGAGACTTCTCTTTAACCCGAGCTTCCAACGATCTGTCATTTACTTTAAGTCGATTTCAATGCATGTTAGTCGTATGGATGTGTATCTCTTGTCTAGATGAGCATGTAGGATGAAACCCCATGCGATTTGGTTGAGAAATGAGTGATATCTTAGGGCTAGAAGGTGGACAGTTCTTGGCTCACACCAGTTGAGACGATGAACGGATACCGTAGGATCGCGCGTGTATCGAATTGACAATCCAGATTGTGCCGGATCAGGGTACGGGACGAGACCGCGGAATCACGTGGCGCTGAGGTGGAAGGTGCCGTCGAATGGAGGCGCGCCGCGTGAAGTTCGGATCTGCCGAGGATGACTCGGTGCCGACGTGTTTAAATAGAAAAATAGGATACTTTGGATTTATTTAAATACCAGAAACTTCAACAAATCATATCTTTGCATAGAAAACTCATAAAAATAAAAGAAAAATACCCTCTTGCTCAGTGAACAGAGGAGAATAATGTGAAAAAGAATTAAGTTAATTTGTTGAGTCTATGATTTTTAATGATTTAAATACTCTTTGTGATGTTTTAATTCTCCATTTGCATACATAATTCACCATAGCATAAGACCATAGGGCTTTTGTAGCCTCTGTTCTTAGGGACATTCCTTGAATTTTTCAAGGCCAGAGGCTATCTCTATGGCAAGTTATTTATTTTCCAAGCTTATGTGCCTGTTTTGGGATTTTAATTCTAATAATTAACATATTGCTTAGAAAATTCTAGAAAAATTAGGGGAGGTATCTTATAACCAGAGGATCCTAGGAAAATTATGGTTTGATTTAACTCCTTAAGAATAACCCTAATTAGCCCAAACACTTAAAATTAAATTTTAATTAATTAGGAATAACCACACATTAAAATCATTTGAAAACAATTCTTCATCATTACTTAGGATTCAGTGAACCTCCATAAAATTTCAAGTCAATTAGAATTAATTAAACCCACTAAATCAATTAATTAAGTGAGAAAGCTATTTTAAAAATTAAAAAATTAATAAAACCTAAAATACACTTCAAAAATTCACCAAACTTGTTTTGTGGGCTCTCTGGTATTAGAGGAGTCTAAGAAAATTAAAATTGGATTTTTTAAAAAAATTTCATTTTTAACCCTATTTGTAATATTTTAATAATTAAAAAATTAAAAAAATCACAATAATATTAAAAATCACAAAAATATCATATTTTGTTCATTAATAACTTAGGAACCAACCAAATATTTTTCTTAAGTTTCTAGGTTAAGATATTAAATTTTAAAAGCTTAATGTAATTTTTAATATTTAAAAAATGAATTTTCTTAACCTTTCACTAAAATAATTCTAATAAATCAAAGAAAAATTAGAAAAATGTAAAATTTGTTTCTCTGACTTCCTTGAGTTCAGAGGGACTTATGAAAAATACAAAATCTATTTTTTAACTTTAATTTTATTTTATAATTAATTATTACCCTAAAACTCTAAATAATTATAATAAAATAAATATAATTTAAAAAATCACTAAAATTGGTCCAAATGGTCCTCTAGTCAGTGGGAACATCCCATATTTTTCTTAAGGACAGAAACCTTACCTTGTTGATGTTGTTGAATTTCCATTGAAAACCCTTATTTTTCAAAAAAAGTAATTATATAAATTAAATTAAAAATAGAAAAATCATTTTTTCTTTAAATTAAAAATAGAAAAATCATTTTTTTCTCCTCTAATGTTGTAATTGACATGTGAGTGAGGTAACATAAAAATTTCAGGTTCATTTGAGCTCAATTTAGTGAGTTATGGAGTGAACATGCTTAAAAGGGCATAAAAGTAATTAAGGATTTTAACCCTAATTAATGTTGTAGGCTTAATCAAAAAGAGGGATGAATATTTGATCTTAATTTTTTATTGGATGATTGAAACTTAGGGAATTAAGGGGTAGAAACCCATTAATCACTTTTAATAAATAAAAAATGGAACCTTAATTAATTAAATCAATTAAATTTTAGGAGAATAATTAAAATTTGGATTATTAGGATTAGGGATATGATTTAAGAATATATCAATTCTTTAATTTCAAATCCCTAAATGAATCACTCCAATAATATTCAACTTTTAATTAACTATAGAGAAATAATGATCAAAATTAATGATTAAAAAGGAAATAATTTTTAATTAAGTTAAAGCTTAAAACATTAAATGATTTAATAATCAAAATAAAATAAATCTAAAACATTAAAACTAATTTGAAATCACTTGGAAACAAACTTAAAACAAATTTGAAACATAAAAATTAATCTCAAAACAATTAATAATAAAAAAAATGTGAAAACTGAACTAATTAAAATTAACCTAAAGAATTATGATTAATTTAAACCAAATTTGAATCATTAAAATTTAATGAAATTAAATAATCTAAGCATCTCTTTCAACTTACACAAATTTAAAACATCAAAGATTAACCTGGAACAATTCATGATTAAAACATCATAAATTAGATCATTTTAAAACATTAAAATTAACCTAAAATATTAAGATCATTTAAAAGATAAAGGTTTAATTGAATTAAACAGCTTGAACACTTTTTCAACTCAAAATGATTTAAAACACCTAAAAGGACCAACGAAAACTTTATAATTAAATCAAAATCACTTTAAATCTTCAACTCAAAACTTCGATTAAGATTGGTTAAAATCTTTAATGAACCAAGTTACCCCTAAAGACTTTCATTATCATAACTCTTAAATGAAGCGTTAAGTGAAATGTCACTTCACTCATCGGACAATCAAATGTCCAAGTTCACTGAGCAAGAAACAAAATTTTACTAAATTTTTGGATGATTAAATTCACCTGTACAATGAAATTCATTTGGACTCAAAACAATCCCAGAAGTATTGAAAAGATGTTCAAGATTCGTCCTAAGCACTTTCTCAATATAATTAGATGTTTTAGAAGAACAATTGAACTTAATTGTTCCTTGTTGAAAAAGATAATCCTTAACAAAACACAAGAACCTAGACGTCATAGGAATTGACTAACAGTAGGTTTAGGATTTTGGTAGACAACCAGAACCTTCCCTTAGCTTTTCCTAAGTGCTTTCCTTGAAATATATAAATGCTCTGACATGTGTTTTAAGTGCAGCCGGGATTGACGAGAAGACCCTCTAGGTACGCTTTTATTTTATTGCGATTTATTTACCTGCACTGTACTTTACTTCTCTTGCATGTTAAACAAGAAAGTCACCCTGCATGAAAACTGAAACCTTTTAGGATAGCCACAGAACTGAAACCCAAAACTAAATTAAAAATCAATACAAGATAAAATTCACCACCACAATATTCAAAAGATAAAATAACTCAAAAGTTAAACACAAACAAAATAATAAAACTACAACTACAACTAAATTAAAATGTCTCGTTGGATGATCGGGAATCCCTCGGATGATGTAACCCATGTGTTGCTAATGAGATTTTCCACGGTCTAAATGAAAGTGCGGAACTGATTCAGTTGAGTTTAGCAAATTCATCTAGACTAAGTCAATCCGATGAAAATAGCGGTGTCGGGATGACGGAACCGTGGGATCTTAATCGGTTCTGCTTAATCAACTTTAAGATTTGTTTTAATTAAAACATTAAGTCATCTCAACTTTTACCCTCTCTGAACCAAAACACTTCTCTCATCTCTTGATTGCCACCTTCTAAAACTAAACGTCTGCAACAAAAAAGAGCTTGGAGCACAGTTGGCAGCACGACCATCTTCTTCAGCAAAACTTGTGTCTACTTCAGCAAAACCTTTCTTAGAATTAAATAAACAAGCCATAGGATTTCGAGGTAGTCTACCTAGTGCAACATAAATCGTCAACTTTTTGTTAGGCATTTGGCATAATTGTGTTATGCAAATTAAGCTCTAACCGATTTTAGGACTCCAAGGTAGTCGTTGGGTACGACATAAACCCTCACATCTTCGAGGCTATTTGTGTGATTATATCATACAAGTATAAGTCCTAATTAACTAAAATTGGCAGTATTGAAACATTAAACAATTCTCTCAAATTGAAGCCAAACAATAGGATAGTCGGGAAGTCACCGAAGTTCACTTCGGGTCCGTGACATCCCCTACTTCTCTTCCTTTGGATTCTCAAAATAACTGCTCCAAATTTGAGCTATTCCCTATTGAAATTTCCAAAATCCAATTTGTTTGAAACCTTAAACTTTGAAATTCTTGAGAGCAAAACCACTGATCATTATCGAGAGTTTTCTTAAGTGTTTTTCGGACATTTAAGATGTAATTAACTATAGGGGCTTTCCCTTATAGGGAACTTTAAGAACCTGAGTAATATAAACCTCGCTTAATTCATTTATATTAAGCAGGGGAACTTGTCGGCTTATAAAAATTGGTTTGCAGACCAAACAGATGTCATAAATCTTCTAGTTTATTTAATCGAGCCCCATCATCAAGCAGTGTGTCTATTCTTCAAGGTAGATACACGGTTTGTGGTGTGGTGCTTGTTTATATAAACTATTTGTGATGTGAGATCTGTTTGATTTCATATCTTAAAATTTTCAAACTTAAAATTACTTTCAAAAATCAAATGCTACTTTTTAAATTGTATATATATTTAAATTAAATTTAAAATCTAAAATTCGTCGAGAATTTCTGTAGGCGACCCCCTTTTTAAAACACAAAACCTAAAAATATGTCAACAATTTCTGGCGACTCCGCTGGGGAGGAGTTCCTCTTTCCATTTTGATCAGATGGTTTTGCTTTCATAAATCGGTAGCGAGTCCATATCCCTAGTAGATCAAACTATCATTCTTTCCGTTGAAATACAACGTTCATTTCTGTCTTGAACGGGTATAGTCAACTCTCTTGGATTTTGGAGCCACTGTTTAGACACCCCTAAACAGAGAGGTTCTGGAATCCTTTTACCTCTTTGAGGTGGGGTGAACCCCCAATAGGTGTTAGCCTAGAGCGGTTCCTCGGGTCGAGAAGTCTTGTGAGACTCTCTCTTCCTTTCCAATTTCTGGATTGGGTCCCTTACCTTTCCTTTAACCTTTCCCCTTTTAATTGTTTTGCTCCTAATAAATGAACCTTCTAATAAACAAACTCTTTAATAAATGAACTTTCTGTTAAACCACAAATACATAAATAAGAAAAAACAAGAATATGAAATTCTTTATAGAGAAAACGAAAAGATAAATGAAAATGTGTTCGGTCTCTTTTTGAGAAGTTCCTCTCCTTTTCGTCCCGATGAAAGGAAGCATAATTTGGAACTGACGCTTAGAATCTACCCTGCAGAAAATGTCCGCACCGAAGTTGATTTTCTCCTTCACCAACGGGATAGACTTAGCTGTCTACAAAGACGAGCTGCCTAACGATGCGGTCATTCAATTTGGACAAGGATTCGACAATACGGACGTTAAGTTCACTGACGTTACTCTCTTCGCACTAATGAACAATGTACTGGAAACTAAGTAGCCCATAATCGAGTTCAACTTGAAGTCAACTCAAGAGTTCCCTCCCCTGCAAAGGGTTCCAACTGAAAGAAACACTGCTGTTCATAGGAGCTTAGCTGCTATCCATAGAACTATCATCTCTACCCCCACCGATCTGGACATCACTGCACTTACCCCTGATCCCGCCAAACTGAAAGGGAAAGAAGTCCAAGTCGGTGAGGAACCTGTTACCGTGGAGGGTTCAGATTTTGCTGCAATATCGTCTGTTTTCCAGATAGGGTCCAGCTCTAAAGTTACACCCTTAACTCGGACTCAAAGAAGAAATAGGAGCGATTCAAGGCTGCTGAAGTTGCTTTTCTGGAAGAGATTCCTGAATTAGAAGAAGAGCTGCCTGAGATCTCACCGCTGTTAGGAGGGAGTAAGTTTCACCCTCTCTCTACTGCATCCGATGAAGAAGATGCTCGAAGGATCGCCGCAGCATTACCCTGACCTGCATACTACAGTGATTGTAAGAAGAAAGAGATTAAAACTACGCCGCTTACCCGACTGCGAGCAGTAGTAGAGAAATTAGCTAAGAAGAAAGGTTGCCCCGTGTCAGAAATTGTGAGAAGAATGGGACGAGTACCAGCTAGATCCCACCTCGGACCACGAGTAAACCCTGTCACTGCTCCAGAGAGACCAATGAAGAAAGTACGAGATAGTGAGAGAAGTTCGCCTGTTGTTGTATCAGGTCACCATATTAGGGAGGACACCACCTACCGACGTATAGCCGACGACCATCTGGTCCTAGGCCTTCTACTGCAAGAAGGATGGTGTGACAACCTATTATTGATGAACCAATACCGACAAAATGATCTAAGAAGAGGAGTCTCTTCAGAGAGCCAAAATCTGAAGAAAGTACTACTGCATTAAAGGAAACTCCTGAAAAAGAAGTTAAACAGTCGTCGCCTGACAACCGCGAGATCATTTGGAAAAGACCACTTGAGGATGCTATAGGAAAGCTAAGGACAGACATCTGACGGTTGGCAAGGGAAAGAGGAGAAGAATTGATAAATGAAGTGGATTCCTCAGAGTTTATGGATGAAGAATGTGCTGAGATTAACATGGTCGAGACCCAAGCGTCGTCAGCTTTGCAGGGAGCTCCGTCAGCTTCAGAAAGAGATGAGCCAGAAGCGATGAGAATGCGTCTTCAAGAAAAAGATGACACGATTTCTCAGATGGAAAAGAGGATGGAGGAGATGGCGGCTGCCTTAGCCACTCTCTAGAGTCAGATTCAGCCTCAAAAGGAAACACCCCCAAAGATCATTCACATCACCGATGGAGGAAAAGAAGTCACATCCATCATTGGAGATGAACAGCTGAAGAAGGATTCAGTGCAAAGTATGATTCCCGAAAAGGATATTAAGAACATGGTAGAACAACAGGTGCGAGAAGCCTTAGCTCAGTCTAAGAGTGGAGTATCTATCCAGATGGGTAGACCTTACCCTAAGGAGTTTGATGCAGTCCAACACCCGAAGGGCTTCGTACCACCTCTGTTCAAGACTTTCGACGGTACGGGAAACCCCCAGCAGCATATCGCACATTTTTGTGCTACTTGCTGCAATGCCGGTGGGAGCGACGCCTTACTCTTTCGTCAGTTCGTCAATAGCCTGTCACGGATTGCCTTCGATTGGTACGCAGAATTACCGAATGGTTCAGTTAAGACATTTTCAAAATTAGAAAACCTCTTTGTTAAGAGGTTTGTTGGGGCTTGGTGCCACATCACTATCGGTGATCTAGTGGTGGAGCAACATAAACCGAACGAGACTTTAGTGGATTACATACTTCGATGGAGGAACTTAAGTATGAAGTGCGAACCACAACTTCAAGAACAGCATGCAGTCGGTATCCTGTTGAAGAGTATCCATGGCTGATAGCACTTCTCCTTAAAGGATTCACAATTAAGACTTTCGAGAAGTTGCTTAGCAAGGTTGGGAGCTTGCAGGAGGAGGCAAGGCAGCTAAGTTTTGTTGACAAGACTGATAAGCAGAAACCTGTAAAAGCATTTGAAAAGAAATTCAGGATCATCGCAGCAGTGGATAAATGTAAGCAACCAGTGAAAATACAGCCAGAGCAGCCACAACCAATTTATCAACCACTGCAACGGATTTATCAGCAACCTCAACAGAGTTATCAACAGCCTTGACCAAACTATCAATCATGGCAGCATGATCAACCACCGCCTCGTCCATCGTGTGTCCTGAAGGAACTTCTGAATAAGGAATACCCCTTCAAGTTTGAAGCAGTGGCAAAGATGTTTCTCAGTTTGATAAAGACGCCTGACTTTCAGCTACCAGAGCCCAAGAGGCTAGAAGAAGTCAACAAGAAAGATCATCTGAACTACTGTCCCTACCACCGGATGATCGGATACAAGATAGAAGACTGCTTCACCTTTAAGAATTGGCTTGATGATAATCTCCAAAAAGGGAGCATAACGATCCTGAAGGAATACATGAAGGAGCCCCAAAAAGGAGGTTCATTTAATGTTATTTCAACGGATCCTATTGTTCTAATAGACTCGTACACAACTAATGATGGATGGAATACTGTCTGGACAAAGTCTTCGAAGAAAATTTTGGATCACATCCAGACCGCTTCGGTGCGCGCTTCAACTCAGAGTTTGAAACCTGCCGAGCCGGCGCTATATCTTGCGATTGAAGAACCGCCCCAGAAGGAGGAGAAGATCGTGAAAGAAGAAGAGACCGAGGCTCCGAAGGGTAGACTAGGGGTTGCTTATCCTAGGATGGTTGTTTCTGATTCAGGGGAGAAATCCCTCAGACCTCTGACTCTGTATGATTATTTGCTCGCCCCGACGGGATCTTATAATGATAAGAGTTTTGGTGTTGGCTACGTTTTGACTGTTTCTAACGATTACGTAACTAACAACAACTAACCTAATCTGGATCTCGATTTCGATACAAATAACAATTCTCAAATCATAATAAACCTCAATGACCACGACAAAGGAGAAGACGTTCATAAGGATGGCTACGAAAGCTCGAGAAGCAACGAGTCCATTTGTGAATTTTGATGAGCTCCAATCACAATAGAATTAGAGCTATCAAACTCCGAAGCAACTACAGAAGAGCCAGTCATTCCAATTCAAGGGGAGACACCGGCAGATTCAGCACCAGATGCAGAAGAAATAACAGAAGTTAATTTAAGAAGCGGAAAAGTTCTACCCCCGAGAATGAGTCCAAAGGATAAATGAAAGCAGGTGTTTGCTCAGGAAGAGCCAACCTCAGTGGAGGAACTGCCCATTCCGGGAAGTAATTGAAGGACCTGGTAATAAAGTGGATTACAACGTGGTAGCCCATCTTAGGAAGCTACCATCCAAACTGAGCATCTACAACGCTCTGATCCTGTCAAATGAGATGAGAGAAACTCTAATCAAGGCCTTAATTGATCCAAAAATTTGTTTAGCTCAAATGGCCAGTAATTCCTTAAACGAGGTTTGCTCGTTAAAAGAACAGTGCGGTGTTACCTTTACGGACAATGATTTGCTACTTGGAACAACTGATCACAATCGACCGTTATACATCTCAATCACTATTGGAAAGTTCACGCTCTCCAGGGTGTTAGTTGATCTGGGAGCATCAATCAATATAATGAACCTTCGGACGTTAACATATTTGGAAATTGATGCTCTCAACCTCGAAGCAGACAAGATGTTATTAAGAGGCTTCAATCAAAAAGGAGAAAGAGCTCTTGGATCGATAACACTATTAATGAAGACTGGCGATTTGGCAATGTTAACCGAAAAATTCCATATAATAGATTTTGAGACATCGTTCAATGCTCTACTGGGTCGGCCGTGGATCCATGAGAACAGGATGGTACCCTCGTCTCTGCACCAGTGCATAAAATATTATGAAGGAGGAGAACAGTAAGGTAATTTGCAACCGTTCTCCGTGCATGAAATCAGAATTCGCGAAGTGCAGCTTACTACGCGCCTCCAAAAAAGACAATCTTCTCCAGAAATACCATACCAAATGAAACAAAACAAGTTCGAGACGATGAAGAACCTGAAATTTTAGTCCAACAGTTACTCACCACTGCCTTACACCGAGATGGTGAAGGTTTCTCCAGAACTTGCACCCGAGGTCGAGATCGGGGACGAGGTCGAGGAAGAAACGGTGGAACAGTTGAACAAAAGAAACCCATCATCGAAGTTGGTTGGGAGAATAGTTCCGAGGAAGAAGAAATCAAGAAAGAAGCAGCGACAATAAGTCAGAAGAAACCCCAGTTCAAGATCTCTCTCGAAGATAAAAAGAATGAAGAATACAAATCAATGTACGAGAAGATTAACCACTATGTACATACTATGACCCTATCCTAATAAGGTCGAGGGTATGGTGGTCAAAGAAGTACATGGTGGCGGTAATAAGCCGATCAAATTCTATCGTGGTGCTTCTTCTTCCAAAATTGAAAATGATGTACAATTTGAAGATGTTATTTCATCTGAATTAATGGAATAACCTTTTGAGTGGTGCTCTCCCTGTGTTCGAAATTTAATTCAACGTGGTGTCTTACCTAAACAATGGACAAAAGGTCGATCACAACACTTTGAAAAATTATGGAATAATGTCAGTCAGCCTCCCAATTCAAAACATGGTTTCGGATTCAGCACAGTAGGATCAGTTGATGATACGAGATTTTGCTTGGTTGTCACTTGCGAGCCTAATGAAGACTGCTTGGAAGCTTCAGATAATCTCGAGGATCTACCAATCGGAGACGCTCCACCAGAATTTGAAGAAGAAATTAAATCTACAATAGACGAGTTAATGGAAGTTAATTTAGGTACTAGCGAAGAGCCTAGGCCGACCTTTGTTAGCTCCTTACTCAATAAAGAAGACTCTGAGGCAATTATCAAGCTATTAATGGAATTCAAGGACTGTTTTGCTTGGAGTTATGATGAGATGCTAGGATTAGCTCCAGAGGTTGCAGTTCACCAGTTACGAGTGGATCACACTGTCGTTCCGGTCATACAAACTCCAAGATGAATGCGTCTAGAAATTGAACAACAAGTTATAGCTGAAGTTAAGAAGCTAATAGATGCTAAATTTGTCCTTGAAGAACAATACCTGACTTGGTTAGCCAATGTGGTACCAGTCAGAAAGAAGAATGGTCAGATCAGAATCTGCGTGGATTTCAGAGATTTGAGTAAAGCGTGCCCAAAGGACAAGTTCCCGCTGCCAATTCCAGAATTGATGATCGACATCGCTTCGACACACGTAGTCTTCTCTTTCATGGATGGATCATCAGGATATAATTAGATAAACATGGCACCGGAAGTTGAAAAGCTCACAACCTTCAGAACGCCGATCGGAATATACTGCTGCACAGTAATGTCTTTTGGATTGAAGAACGCAGGAGCAACCTACTAAAGAGCAATGACGAGGATTTTTGATGATCTCATTCACAACCAAGTCGAGTGCTACATGGATGATGTGGTCATCAAAAGCAAACGATCACCTGTATGTTTTGAGAATTGTTTTTGAGCGATTAAGACAATATAACCTTAAGATGAATCCCTTGAAATGCGCCTTCGGCGTTACCTCCGGGAAATTCTTAGGATTTGTTGTTCGACATCGCGGAATTGAAATCGATCCGGAAAAGATTAAAGCTATCTTAGAAATGCCACCTTCAAAAACATTGAAACAACTACGATCCTTTAAAGGGAAGTTGGCATATCTTCGACGTTTTATCTCGAATTTGTCAGGTAGGTGTCAGCCCTTCTCGGTATTAATTAAAAAGAACATCAAATTTGTTTGGGAAGAGAAATGACAGCGGGCCTTCAAGGACATTAAGCAGTATTTAATGACACCTCCTGTTTTAGCAGCCCCAGTCTCGGGAAAACCATTGATACTTTATACCGCGGCTTTAGACGACTCCCTTGAAGCCCTGCTAGCCCAGGTCAATGACGAGGGGAAAGAAAACGCTCTCTACTACTTAAGTCGTCTCTTAATTTTGACGGAAGTAAAGTATCCTTTGATTGAAAAGCATTGTTTGGCCCTTATCTTTGTCATACAAAAGCTTAGGCATTACATGCTTTCTCATAAGGTCAACCTTATTTCAAAGTTTAATCCATTACAATATTTGATGACCCGACCGATGCTTTCTGGCAGACTTGCCAGGTGGTCGATGATACTATTGCAATTCGATATAAATTTTGTTCCTCTTCGTGCCGTAAAGGGAAAAGTCCTGGCAGACTTTCTCGCAGCACACCCTTTACCGGCAGAATCGCCTCTCAATGACGACTTGCTAGACGAGCAGATAATGAGCCTAGAAGACCTCGATGATCAGCGTTGGGAACTGTACTTCGACGGAGCATCTTCAACACATAAGGATAAATAATTACAAACGATAGTGCCCGGTAAGACAGGAATCAGACTAATATTTATAACACCGGAGCATGGGATGTTAAGGTATTCCTACCATCTAACAGAGCCATGTACGAATAACGAAGCAGAATATGAAGCCCTTATAACCAGACTGAAGTTAACCATTCAGATGGGGATAACCAATATCAACATCTACGGTGATTCGCAGTTGATCATACAACAGGTCGCAGGCCAATACAGAATTTTGAAACCAAGGCTCGAGCAGTACTTTCAGTATACAATGAAGTTGCTAGAGCAGGTTCTGAATATAACGATCTATAAGATCCCCATAAGAGAAAATGCCCTTGCAGACGCGCTAACCCGCCTTGCAAAAGAATTTACTTTCTTACAAGAAGAGTCAGTTGAAATGTCAGTTCAGGGACGACAGGTCCTCTCACAGCTCGACATGGATGCAATACACCAATCAGATGGAAAAGAAGAAGAAACGGTTGCAGCAGTAATAGAAATTATAGAGGATTGGCAGCAGCCATTAATCGACTACCTGCAAACAGGAAACCTACCGAACGATAAGTCATTAGCCCATCATATTAAGAAAAGAACTCTGTCAAACGCATTAATAAACAATACGTTATACATAAGGTCTTTTGACCAGATGTGACTAAGGTGCCTGAATGGGTCCGAGGCTCGTGAAATTTTTTAAGAGGTGCACTCAGGACTTTGTGGTGCTCATCAGTCAGGTCTGAAGATAAAAATGAAGATTAAAAGACTAGGGTACTACTGACCCTCGATAATGACCAATTGCATGAAAGTTGCCAAAAGTTGTCACCAATGCCAAGTGCATGGAGTGGTTCTACATCAACCTCCAAATGTGCTGCATCCGACAATCGCGTCGTGGCCGTTTGAGTTTTGGGGCACAGATATCGTGGGTCCAATAGAACCATCTTCTATAAGAGGACATCGCTTCATTTTTGCAACGACAGATTACTTTTCTAAATGGGCGGAAGCTATACCGCTCAGAGAAGTGAAAGCACATCACGCGCTACAGTTCTTCAAGAATCAAGTCATCTACCTTTCGGGATACCACACAGAATTATCTCAGACAACAGATCCGCATTCAGAAGTACAAAGATCAACAATTTTGTCAGAAGGCACGGGATCGATTGGCGCTATTCGACGACCTACTACCCAAGAGCGAACGGCTTGGCCGAGGCTTTTAATAAAACTCTCCTCCAAATTCTAAAGAAAACTTTGGACGACAACAAAAGAAATTGGCATGAGAAGTTGTTAGAAGCCTTATGGGCCTACAAAACGACATTCAGAACTCCTACTCAGTCTACACCTTACGCTCTAGTGTACGGGTGCGAAGCCGTTTTACCCTTGGAGGTGCAGCTTCCGTCACTCAGAGTTGCAGTTACGAACAAAATCACTATAAAAGAGAATGTCAGATTACGACTAGAAGAATTGGAAAGCTTGGAAGGGAAACGACTTTCAGCGTAGCAGAATCTTGAACTGTATCAAGCCAAGATGATCCAGGCCCACGATAAGCTGGTCCGCCCATGGACATTCAAAGTCGGTGACTTGGTTCTACTTCTCAGAAGACCTATTCTTGCACACCGCAAGATAGGAGGTAAATTTGAACCAACCTGGGAGGGGTCGTTCGTGGTTGAGACAGTCTACTCAGGAGGTTCCTACCAACTTGTGAATTGCCGTGGAGAACGACCTATGCTTCCAATTAATGGATGATATTTGAAGAAGTATTACGCAACTTGATGTTTCGAAGAATGAACTTTAAATAAGTGAAGTCTCATTCCTAGAAGCACGGGTGGAGTAATCATTTGTAACAAGGTCCGACAAAATATAAAAATGGACGATAAAAATCATTAACAAAAAATGTGTTAAAAAGAAAATATGTGAAATCATAATAATAAAATTTTGATCCCTCCTTTTAAATCAGCTCACTCCTGATCTTTCCTCATCTTTTCCTACTCTTATTAAAATTTGAAAGAAACGAATAAAATTTTTCCATTGATAAATGATTTTTCTTATTGTTCTTGTTCTTAGCACAACCCCTGTGTCGGCATATTTTTAGGTTTGTGTGTTGTATTTTAAAAAAGGGGTCGCCTACAGAAGTTGTCGGTGAATTTTAAATTTTAAATTTAATTTAAATATATATATATAGTTTTAGAAAGAATCATTTGATTTTGAAAATAACTTTAAGTTTGAAAATTTTAAGATATGAAATCAAACCGATCTCACATCCCAAATAGTTTATATAAACGAGCACCGCATCACAAACCGTGTATCTATCCCGAAGAATAGACACACTGCTTGATGATGGGGCTCGATTAAATAAACTAAAAGATTTGTGACATCTGTTTGGTCTGCGAACCAATTTTATAAGCCGACAAGTTCCCCTGTTTAATATAAATGAATTAAGCAGGGTTTATATTACCTGGGATTTTAAAATTCCCTATAAGGACAAGCCCCTATAGTTAATTACATCTTAAATGACGGGAATCATTTAAGAAAACTCTCGATTAAGATCAGTGGTTCTACTTTCAAGAATTTTAAAGTTTAAGGTTTTCAAAGGATTGGATTTTGGAAATTTCAATAGGGATTAGCTCAAATTTGAAACAGTTTATTTCAGGAGTCCAAAGGAAGAGAAGTAGGAGAAGCTGAGGATCCAAGAGGAATCTTGACAACTTCCCAAACTATCCTATTGTTTGGCTTCAATTCAAGAATTTACTTAATGTTGTAATTCTGCCAATTTTAGTTAATTAGGACTTATATTTGTATGATATAATCACACAAGTAGCCTCGAAGATGTGAGTGTTTATGTCGTACCAAACAACTACCTCGGAATCTTAAGACCAGTTAGGACTTAATTTGCATAAAATGATTATGCAAGTGTCTAACGAAAAGGTTAAGGATTTATGTTATACTAGGCAAACTACCTCGAAATCCCATGGCTTGGTTATTTAATTCTAAGAATGGTTTTGTTGAAGTAGATCCGAGTTTTGCTGAAGAAGATGGTCATGCTGCCCACCATGCTCCAAGCTCCTTGTCATTGTTGCAGAGGTTTAGTTTTAGAAAATGATAATCAAGAATGAGAGAAGTGTTTTGGTTTAGAGAAATCTTAAAGTCCAAATGTCTTTAATGTTTTAATTAAAATAAATCTTAAAGTTGATTAAACAGAACCGATTAAGATCTCACGGTTCCGTCATCCCAGCACCATTATTTTCATTGGATTCACTTAGTCCAGATGAATTTGCTAAACTCAACTGAATGAGTTCCACACTTTCATTTAGACCGTGGGAAATCCCGTTAGCAACACGTGGGTTACATCATCCGAGGTATTCCCGATCATCCAACGAGACGTTTTAATTTAGTTGCAATCGTAGTTTTGTTGTTCTGTTTGTGATTAAATTTTGAGTTGTTTTATATTTTGAATGTTGTGGTCGTGAATTTTATCTTGTTGTGACTTTTAATTTAGTTTTGGGTTTCAGCTTTGTGGCTATCCTAAAGGTTTCGGCTTTTCTTGCGGTGTCAATCTTGTTTAACATGCAAGAAAAGTAAAGTGCAGTGCAGGTAAGTAAATAAATTGCAATAAAATAAAAGCGTACCTGGAAAAAACACATGTTAAGGCATTTATATATTTGCAATAAGTACCTAGGTAAAACTAAGGAAAGGTTCTGGTTGTCTATCAAAATTTTAATCCTATTGCTAGTCAATCCCTATGATGTCTAGGTTCTTTTGTTTTTGTGGATGATTTTCTTCACCAAAGAACAATTAAGTTTGATTGTTCTTCTAAAACACCCCATCATATTAAGGAAGTGTTTAGGATGAGTCCTAAAAATCTTTTCAATATTTTTGGGATTATTTTGAGTCCAAATGAGTTTTATTGTATTGGTGAATTGATCATCCAAAAACTTAGTTTAGTTTGTTTCTTGCTCAGTGAATTAGGATGTTTGATTATCCTATGAGTAAAGTGGCATTTCACTTGATGCTTTACTTAAGAGTTATAATAATGAAAGCCTTTAGCGGGGCAAATCAGCTTGTTAAAGAATTTAACCGCTTTAATTAAAGTCGAATTGATGATTTAGGATGATTTAATTTAGTTTCAAAATTCAAGTTGATTTTCTCTTAAGTGTTTTAAATTGTTTGATTTGAAAGAGGTGTTTAGATTATTCAATTTAATTAAAGTTTTAATGATTTAAATTCTTTAATTACCTTTATGTCCTTTTAAGCATATTCATCTCATAACTCATCAAATTAAGCTCAAATGAACTTAAAATTTTTATCCCACTTCACTCACATGTCAATTAAGATATTAGAGGAGAAAATGTGATTTTTCTGAATTTAATTTAATTTATATATTTATTTTTATGAAAAATATGGGTTTTCAAGAAAATTCAACAACATGACCAAGGTAAGATTTCTGTCCTTAGGAAAATTATGAGATGTTTCTACTGACCAGAGGACCATTTGGACCAATTTTGGCGACTTTCTGAATTATTTTTATTTATTATAATTATTTTGAATTTTGGAGTGTTAATTAATTATAAAATAAAATTAAAGTTGAAAAATGGATTTTATATTTTTCTTAAGTCCTTCTGACCTCAAGGAGTCCAGAGAAGCAAATTTTATATTTTTCTAATTTTTCTTTGATTTATTAGAATTAATTTTGTGAAAAGGTTGGAAAATCTATTTTTTAATATTAAAAATTGTCTTAAGCCTTTAAAATTCAATTTTTTAACCTAGAGACTTGGGAAAAATATTTGGTTTGTTCCTAAATGATTAGGAAGTAGAATATGACATTTTTATGATTTTTAATATTTTTGTGATTTGTATGATTTTTTAATTATTACAATATTAAAAATATGATTAAAAATGAGAATTTTTAGAATGTTCAAATTTTAATTTTCATAGACTCCTCTGATATCAGAGAGCCCACAAAACAAGTTGGGTGAATTTTTGAAATGTATATTGGGTTTTATGAATTTTTTAATTTTAAAAATGGTCATACAACTTAAATAATTCATTTAATGGGCTAAATTATTTCCAATTGACTTAAAATTTTTTATGTGAGGTTCTCTAAATCCTAAGTGACAGTGGAGAATTGTTTTCAAGTGATTTTGATGTGTGGTTATTCCTAATTAATTAAAACTTGGTTTTGAGATTTTAGTCAAATTAAAGTTTTTTTGAAAGAAATAAATCATGAAATAATTTTTTAATATTTCTCTGGTCAAAGGGAACACACTCTAATTTTTCTAGCTTTTTCGAAGCAACATGATAATTTTTATAATTATTATAGCAAAACTGGTGCATAAAATTGAAAAATAAATATCTCATAATGGAGATCTTCCCTGAATTTGGAAAAATTAGGCAAGATCCACCATTATGCATAGAATAACATACCAAAATTTCAAGTTATGGTGACGCTCCCACATTCATGAAGAATTAAAAGATTGAAAACACAATTTAATTAATTAAAAATAAAATATGCATCAAATAAATATGAAATCATTCCACATTATTCTCCTCATTTCAATGATGAAGAGGGTATTTTTATTTTATTTTTTGGAGTTTTCTAGGCAAAGTAATGATTTTTTGAAGTTTATGTCACAATAAATTAAAATTCCCTAAATTTCCAGCTCAAACTATCGCTTTCAGGGTGCCACGTGTCGCTATGTGATTCGCTGGTGTTGTTTCCTATTCACGATTGAAGCTGCCGTCTGACTCCATCTGCGCCGTCCGTCCGATACACGCCTGATCGGACGGCTGCTGCTCCTCTCTCCAACTGCTATCCACCCAAAACCGTCTACCTTCAAACCTTGATATCTCACTCGTTTCTCAACGAAATTGAGTGAAATTTTTTTTAAAATGATCACCTAATCGAGTGTCACACATCTATACGGTGATGATATACTTAAAGCATGTAAATATTTACAGAAATTTAAATCATGCTCGGTTGGAGGAGAAAATTTTGATACCTTTGTCCAAGAGGTGAGGCCTCAATTGGAAATGGTTGGATTGAGCTTAAGAGTGCTTGGAGAAGCTTTGGGAACAATTTGGTAGAGTTTTCCCAAGGTAATCTTTCTCTTCTTTCTTTTGCCCATGGAGGTGGGGGTTTAAATAAGGGAGGTTATGGTGGAGCTTAGGTAGCCATGGGGGTTGGCTAGTGGGTTCAAAATGTGTGCTTAGGTGGAGGGGAGGTTAGAACTTGATTTTGGTGAAATCAATTTGGGATTGCCATGTGTAAAGTCAAGGATTTAAATGGCATGGGTGTAAGGCGCATTTTGGGTCAATTTTGGTCAATTCATGGTTTGGGCTTGGTTCACTCACCAAGGCTTGATTTGGGCTGATGGGAGATCAATTGGGTCAGCCCCCTTTTGGTGGAGAAGTCCGCATCCAAGGTGATTAGGATAAGCATGGGTAAGGGTGTGGCACAAAAGTGTTAAAAGGCTTTATTAAGAGAGGTGGAAAGTGATTCATCCTTCTTCCCAAAATGGTATGGTGACATGGAAATGACTCCCATGGCTTACATGTGGTTTGAGAGTGGCTTCATGGCTCTATTTGGCTTAGGGATAACTTGGCTTAGTTTCATGAAAATGGATTTTTGAATTATGTGGTATTTTTGTAAAGTTTGTCATGAGGCTACATTTGGTTAATTTAATCATGCCACATTGAACTTTAGGCAAATCATTTAATCAAAGGGATGATGAAATGATAATTGGCATGTGAGATTTTGAGTGGATTTGGGCTAATTGAAGTGATTTAATTCATGGGCTTGATTTTGGGCCTTTAAATTTGGGATGAATTTGGGCTTGAGTTTGAGTTAGGTTTGGGTCAAAATTTGGGCTAAGTGAATGTTGAGTTTGGCTTAGGAAAGTGTTATGGAGAGTTTGGAAAAGATTTGGAGTGATTTTGAATTGAATTGGATGATCAATTTGTTGGGTTTGAACATAGGGTCAATTTTGAGCTTTAAGGGCAAATTTGAAATTTTTGATCAAATTGGGTTAAATTGAAAAAATTGGAATATGTGGTAGTTGAACAAAATGATGTGGAGAATATTTTGGAATTTTTCAAATTTTTAGGATTTTTTCAAATTTTCGAAATTTTTGGCTATGAAGGGCATTTTGGTAATTTTGGGGGGTTTGGGGGTAAGTAGTCAAAAGGCTGAATTAAAAACTCGAGGTGTTTTAGAAATAAATTTGGAGTCAAACAAAAGTGTCTGGGGTCAGTTTTGATTTATGTGGAAGGTTTTATGATCCTGGAGCATTTTTTTTAAGTATCAGATATTTTGGCTGCGAGGGGCCCAAAGGTAGCTCGGAAGTATGTCATGTTTATAGTCAAACTTCTCAGTTTGACGAGAGGAATGATCTGGCATGATTTTTTTTGGGAGCCCGGGTGACTGCGAAGTTTTGAGTTTCGGGACCCTTTTCAGGGGCAAGTTGGTAATTTTGGAGAGTTTAGGGGCCCCGAGGGTCAAAAATTGAAATTTGGGAAAAATGAAGATTGATTAGATGTGAGTAAAATGAAACCATTTTGGTTGAGCCATGAAGCCATGTTAAGCTCACGAGAGCCATGAGAGGACTCATTTTAGGCACTCAATATGTTGTTCCTAACCCTCTAAGCCGGGGCTTAGGGGTTGAGGTCTATCCATATGAGTTTCCTACATGAGTCAGGAAGCCAGTTTGGGTAAGAGTGGTTTTAGGGTTTTGAATGTGTGTGAGAGTGTTGTGTGTGCAAGCTGGACCTCACCAAGACCAGGCCACCCAGGGTAATCCTAAGGCCAAAGAATCCTATTGGAACTTATCCTTGAACCTCCACATTTGACTTTTAATCTTCCAAGAGGCTTGGTGGTTTATGGTCATCCATATGGGGTTCTAGGGAAGTTAAGAAGTGGCTTGAATTTCTAAGTGGTGGGTCCCATTTCTAGTCCTCTAGGATAGTCAAAGAGAAAACCTGTGGCTAGATCTTAAGCACTAAGGAGAGAGATCAGACCTCACCAAAAATGAGGTCAACACCCTGATCCTTTACTTTCTGTTCGCAGGGAAATGTCGAACAGGCGGTTGGTTCTGAACTTTAAGAATGGTGTTTGTCTAGCACTCGACGAAAAGAGGATGAAGGATGTGGCCGTGATTGAGATCGACTCTGATTTCACACCTGTCGGGCTACAGTACGAAGAAACTGATTGGACCCCGATTGATTGGGAAGAGTTCCACGAACCGTACGATGATGAAATTGGGTGGCCCAAGTCGGCGATCCACCAGCAAGAAAAGAAAAGCAAACGCCACTCATGCAATAGGAGAGGACAAGAAAGTCAAGTCCGTGGTTGCTACAGTAGAGGGCAGGCTTGTCAGCGCCATGCCCACAGAAGTTCAAGAGGTAAGAAGAGCTACTCTCACTCCGACCCAACGAAGAAACAAGAACCGTCGCATTCACAAGATGTTGACCAAGCTAGCAGTGGATTAACATGAAGAGACAGTTGCTACCATCAGTGCAAGTACTTCGAAGAAATTGGTTCAGCAGAAGCCAGAAAAGAGGAGATCAACTCCAAGAACATCAGAAAAGATGAGATAAATCCTAAGAAGAGCAGGAGTAGAATCGGTGCCACGACGCCAGACAAATGCACCAGTTTTGAAAAGTCTTGTTGCAAAAGCAACCCCGGAGGATGTCTTGACAGAGACAATCCCCAAGGAGCCAAGACATGCAGGAGAACGTGCTAGGGTTGAACCATACATCCCACAGTATGTTACCAGACCTCGCCAATTGCAAATAATTCTGGAATACTAGCTGAAAAGAATGCAGAAGGTTGAAAAGAAAACTTTTGAGTATTTTGAAAGAATTTGAGGCAAGAGGATCAACATCTTGGAGGGCCTTGAGCTGCATACAGATGTGTTCTCAGACTACGAACAACAGCAAATTGTGGACTGTGTCGTTGAGCTTTAGAAAATGGGTCGAGCTGGTCTTTTGAGAGAGAAGACCTACTCAGAACCTCAAAGGTCGATGAAAGGAAAAGGAAGAGTTACAATCCAGTGCGGGTGTTGCTACAACTTCGCCGAGGACAGAAAAGGAAATCCACCAGGGATACTCCGTCGTAGTGAGGTGGATCCGATGCCAAGAATTATCAAGAGAATGGTAAAAAGGATGGTGACATGGAGGGTATTGCCCGCAGATTGCATACCCAACAGCTGCAACATTAACATATACAGGGAGGGCGACTGCATACCGCCACACATAGATCATCATGACTTTGTCAGACCTTTCTGCACAGTGTCCTTCGTCAACCAATGTAAAATCATGTTCGTATCTGACCTCCGGATAGCAGGCTCCAGAGAATTTTGAGGGCCGGTGGAGATACCTCTACTGGTAGCTTCCATCTTGGTGTTAAAAGGAAATGGAGCGGACATAGCAGAACACTACATTCCAGGTGTGCCTGTTGAGCGGATCTCCGTCACTTTCAGGAGGATGGACGACAGCAAAATGCATTTCCACTTTCAGCCATATCCAGAGTTAGAGAGCCTTCAGCCCTACATGCTGTGAGTTACATGGAAAATAACACACCTCCAATGCACACCCAAATGACATTTCCTGCCAAGGGTGGCTTGGAAGGTGATGTTATTATCCATGTGTCTTAGCTATTCAAACATGAATTTCGACGGATGCTCTTGGAAGAAACTTGCAAGGATCTTACACAATCTATTTTTGGATTTATGAGGATTGTATGAGATACTGAATTTTAAAGGAAAATATCATCATATTTTGGATTGAGCTATATGATATATTTTTAACAAATTGGAATGGAAACTACCATGTCGTGTTTTGCCTTCACCTCTTTTGTGCAAATTGACTGGGAAACGACATTAAGTTAAATGAACTTCAAACAAAGAACGAAAAGAAAAGAAAATAAATGAAGAACTCTTTTTAAGAATCCGAATGTCAAAACAAACTTCAAATTAACACGAACTCTAAATAAACGAAAATGAAATTGAATCACCAAAACAAACGAAACGAATCTAAATCTCGAATTGAATTCTGATCTGAATCCGTCGATTTGAATCTTTTGACTGAAATCCATTTGAAGCTCCTTTGAACCCTCTTGCGAGTTGATTCTTCCCCACAGAAAAGTTCAACTTCAGTTTCAAACTTCTAAACTTCTTCATCATCTTGAAATCATTTCGACTCTCCGCGATCTCTTTCCTCTTTTGAGAAGGTCGACTGAGTCTACTGACACAGAACCCCGAAAATTTTTGATTTAGTTCTGATGGCATGGATTCGTATCTTTCTTCAAACAATCAAAATTTGATCAACTCTCTCGGAATGTGAAACACTTTCATGTCTCATTCCAATCTCTGTTGCGCTAAATTTTCCGCAGGATCTTGAAAACCCAAATCAAATACAAACTTTTGGGATTGGTACCTAACTTCCAATTCACATCCTTCTGAAGCTGGTACTTAACTTCCAGTTCTCATTTCGAGATCACACTTGAATTTCGATTCTCTACTTTGAATTTCCTCCAAATCCACATCCTTCTGAGAAATTTTTCCAGATTCTAATCCTCCGACTAGGGTATAAGACCGACAAGGCATCCCGATCTCGGTGTCCGCCAAATCCGCATCCTTCCGAGAAAATTTTCCGCATTCTAATACTTCGACTTAGGTATAAGACCGACAAGGCATCCCGATCTCGGTGTCCGCCAAATCCGCATCCTTCCGAGAAATTTTTCCGCATTCTAATCCTCCGACTTGGGTATAAGACCGACAAGGCATTCCGATCTCGGTGTTCGCCAAATTTGCACTCTTTCCGAGAAATTTTTCTGCATTCTAATCCTCCGACTTGGGTATAAGACCGACAAGGCATCCCGATCTCATTGTCTGCCAAATTCGCACTCTTTCTGAGAAATTTTTCTGCATTCTAATCCTCCGACTTTGGTATAAGACCGACAAGGCATCCTGATCTCGGTGTCCACCAAATTAGCACTCTTTCCGAGAAATTTTTTTTCGCATCCTAATCCTCCGACTTGGGTATAAGACCAACAAGGCATCCTGATCTAGGTGTCCGCAAAATTTGCACTCTTTGAAAGAAACTTTTCCGCATTCTAATCCTCCGACATGGGTATAAGGCCGCCAAGGCTTCCTGATCTCGGTGTCTGATAATCTCGCATTCTATCCGAGAAAATTTCCCGCACTCCTGAAATTTCGAGGTCTCTCTTCTGAGACTGGTACCTAACTTCCAGTTCTCATCCTTTTCGAGGTCGGTACTTAACTTCCGACTCTCTTCCGAAACTGGTACCTAACTTCCAGTTCTCACCCTTTTCTCGATTGTTACTTAATTGTCGATTTCTTCTCGAGGCTGGTACCTAAATTATGGTTCTCTTTGCAATCCTGAGGTTGGAATCTAACTTCCAATTCTCATTTTAAATCCAAAATCTCTGCGAAAATCACCTTGAAGTCAATCTCAAATTAAATTTCAATCAAATTTCCGATTAAGTCAAATTGCAACCGAAATTGAAACTCGAAATGAAAATTTAAACTCAAAATTGAAACTTGAAATGAAAATGAAACAAATCTAAATCCAATCTATCTCTCTCCAGATCTTGTGATTTGGAATTCACCTCTTCTTCCCCAGTGAAAGTTTTGGAATCTTCAGTCTTGGAAATTTACCTGATACTCCCCAGCAGAAATTATCTACACTTTGTTCTAAGTGTGTCACTTAGACGTATGTGTTGGTTTTGTTGATCTCTTCGGTCAACACCAATAAGCGCGGTGTGCTTGATTAGCACATCACACCTATTGGGGGTCCATTTGTTGACCTCATTTTTTATGAGTTCTTTCTTTTCTCTCCTTAGTGCTTAGGATCTAGTCATAAGACTTCTCCTTGACTATCCTAGAAGACTAGAGATGGAATCCACCACTTAGAAATTCAGACACTTCTTAACTCCCTTCAAACCCTATATGTTTAATTGTAAACCCCCAGGCAACTTGGAGGGTTAAAACCAGTATGTGAAGGTTTAAAGGATGAGTTTCCTATAGAGCTCTTTGGCCTTAGGATTACCCTGGGTGGTCTGGTCTTGGTGAGGTTCAGCTTGCACACACCACACTCTCACACACATTCCAAATCCTAAAGCCATTCTTACCCAACTTGGCTTCCTAACTCATGTAGGTAACTCTTATGGATGGACCTCAACCCCTAAGCCCCTGGCTAAGAGGGTTAGGAACAACATATTGAATGCCTAAAATGAGTCATCTCATGGCTCTTGTGAGCTTAAAATGACTTCATGGCTCAACCAAAATGGTTTCACTTTACTCACACCTAATCAATCTTCATTTTTCCAAAATTTCAATTTTTCGACCCCGGGGCCCTAAACCCACCAAACCTACCAAATACCCTTGAAATTGCTCAAAACATCCAAAATTGGTTGAATTACCCAAATTTCTCAAAATCAATCCTAAAAATTCCCCACCACTCAAATTGGTCATCCTGTCGGCATATTTTTAGGTTGTGTTTTATTTTGAAGAGGGGTCGCCTAACAGAAATCTGTCGGCGAATTTTTAATTTAATTAAAATAAATAATTTGAAAAGTAGTATTTGATTTTGAAAATAATTTTAAATTTGAAGGTTTTAAGATATGAGACTAAACCGATCTCACATCCCAAATAGTTTATATAAACGAGCACCACACCACAAACCGTGTATCTATCCCTAAGGATAGACACATCGCTTCGACGGTGGGGCTCGATTAAATAAACTAGAAGATTTCGTGACATCCGTTTGGTCCGCGAACCAATTTTATAAGCCGACAAAATTCCCCGCTTAATATGAAAACATTAAACAGGGTTTATATTACCCGGGTTCTTCAAAATTCCTATAAGGGCAAGCCCCTATAGTTAATTACATCTTAAGTGACGGGAATCACCTAAGAAAACTCTCGATAATAATCAATAATTCCGCTCTCAAGGATTTCAAAGTTTAAGTTTTCAAGGGATTGAATTTTGGAATTTCAATAGGGAATGGATCCAGTTTGGAACATTTTGTTTTGTGAATCCAAAGGAAGAAAAGTAGGAGAAACCACAGATTCGAAGTGAACTTCGGTAATTTCCCGACTATCCTATTGTGTGGCTTAAATTTAGGAAAATCCTAATATTTATTTAAATGTTTTGATTTTGTCAATTTTAATTAATTAGGACTTATACTTATATGATAGAATCATACAAATAGCCTTGAAGATGTGAGGGTTTATGTCGTATCGACGACTACCTCGGAATCCTAAGACCTAGGTTAGGGCTTAATTTGCAATGCAAGTGCCTACCAAAAGATCGAGGATTTATGTTGCATAAGGCAAACTACCTCGAAATCCTATGGCTTGGTTATTTAATTCTAGGAAAGTTTTTTTGAAGTAGACTCGAGTTTTCATTGGTGACGATGGCCGTGCCGCCCACCATGCTCCGAGCTCCTTGTTATCGCAGAGGTTCAATTTTAGAAGTCATAAATCGGGGGATGAGAAAAGTGTTTTGGTTTAGAGAAAATCTTAATTTCCAAGTGTTTTCAATATTTTAATTAAAACAAATCTTAAAGTTGATTATAACGACACCGGTTAAGATCCCACGGCTCCATCCTTCCGCATCATTATTTTTATCGGATTCACTTAGTCCGGATGAATTTGCTAAACTCAACCGAATGAGTTCCACACTTTCATTTAGACCGTGAGAAATCCAGTTAGCAACACGTAGGTTACATCATCCGAGGTATTCCCGATCATCCAACAGGACGTTTTAATTTAGTTGCAATTGTAGTTTTGTGTTCGTTTGTGATTAAATTTTGAGTTGTTTTATATTTTGAAATGTTGTGGCGGTGGAATTTTATCTTGCAATGACTTTTAACTTAGTTTTGGTTTCAGTTTTAGGTCTATCCTAGAGGTGTGGGTTTTCATGCAACGGTTGTTTATCATGCAAAAAAGTAAGTGCAATGCAATTAAATAAATTGCGATAATGTAAATTGCAAGAAAGTAAATTGCAATAAAATAAAAGCGTACCGGAGGGTCTTCCCGTCATCCCAAGCCGCACTTAAAACACAATTAGAATATTTAAGCAAGTTCCTAGGTAGAGCTAAGGTAAGGGTTATGGTTTTACCAAATTCCTAATCCTATAGCTAGTCATTTCCTATGACGTCTAGGTTCTGTGTTTTGGTTCGAAGATGATTTTCTTCATCAAAGAATAATTAAATTCAATTGTTCTTATAAATGTCCTATCATATTGAGGAAGTGCTTAAGAAGAATCTTAAACATCTTTTCAATATTTCTAGGATTGTTTTAAGTCCAAATGGGTTTGATTATACAAATGAATTAATCGTCCGAGAATTCAAGTTTTGTTGTTATCTTGCTCGATGAACTAGGACATTTGAATATCCTATAAGTGAAGTAACATTTCATTTAATGTTCTGTTTAGGAGTTATGATAACTAAAACTTTCAAGGGTAAATTGGTATTCAAATGATTTGATTTAAGTTAATGGGTTTAAATTTGGAATAGTGTTCAAGTTATTTTAGATTTATTTTGAATTCTTTATGTCTTAGGTGATGTTATATTTAATTTAATTTAATTTAATTTAATTTAATTTAATTGAGTTTTAATTTAATTTAATTCAATTTAATTCAATTTAGTTTGATTTGATATTACATTAAATTAATTTAATTTAATTTTAATTTAATTTGATTTAATTTAATTTAATTTGATTTAATTTAATTTAATTTGATTTAATTTAATTTAATTTAATTTAATTTAATTTAATTCATTTAATTTGATTTAATTTAGTTTAATTTAATTTGATTTAATTTAAGTTATTTAATTTAATTTAATTTGTTTATTTAATTTAATTTAATTTTTAATTTAATTTAATTTAATTCAACTTTTAATTTTAATTTAATTTAATTTAATTTAATTTAATTTAATTTACTTAATTTAATTTAATTTTTAATTTAATTTTATTTTTTTAATTTTAATTGAAATTCTTAAAAGAGTTTAATAATTTAATTTTAGTTTAATGATTAAGTATTTTAATATTTTAAATTTGAGTTATCATTTTAATTAAGAATTAAATATTAATGAGATAATTAATTTAGGGATTTTTAAATTAAAGAATAAATCTCTTCCTAATAATATCCCTATTTTAATAATTCCAATTTTATTATTCTTCCAAATTTAATCCATTATTTAATTAAAGTTTAATCATTTTAAAATTGCTTAATGGGTTTCTACCCTTTAATTATTTAAATTTCAATCATCCAAATTAGATTAGGATCAAATATTTTACTTGTTAATTTTTTTATTAAACCTAAAAAATTTAATTAAGGATTAAAATTTTAATTACCACTTTACCCTTTAAGCTTAATAATTTCATAACTCACTAAATTGAACTCAAATGAACTTGAAATTTTCATGTGACTTCACTCATGTGTCAATAAAGACATGAGAGGAGAAAATGTGATTTTTCTGTATTTAATTTATTTATATAATTATTTTTGGTGAAAAATAGAGATTTCCAAGGAAAATTTAATAACATGACCAAGGGAAAGTTTCTGTCCTTAAGAAAATTAGGGGACATTCCTAATGACTAGAGAAGCACTTGGACCAATTTTGGTGATTTTTGAATTATATTATTTTTATTATAATTATTTTAAATTTTGGAGTGTTAATTAATTTAAAAATAAAATAAATGTTGGAAAATGGGTTTTATAATTTTCAAAAATCTCTCCGATATCAAGGAAATCAAAGAAGCAAATTTTGCAATTTTTTGATTTTTCTATGATTTATTATAATTATTTTAGTGAAAATGCTAGAAAATACATTTTTTTTAATTTTAAAATTACCTTAAAGCTTTAAAATTTAATATCTCACCAAATAGACCTAAGAAAAATGTGGGATTTGTTCCTATGTGATTAAAATTCAAAATGTGACATTTTGGTGAATTTTATTATTTTTGTGATTTTTATTATTTTTTAATTATTAAAAATATTAAAATATTTTTAAAAATCAACTTTTTTAGAAAATTGAAATTTTAATTTTCTTAGGTTCCCATGATATCAGAGAGGCTCCAAAACCAATTTGGTGAATTTTTGAAAGGTATTTTAAAAGTTATGAATTTTTAAAGTTTAAAATGACTAAGTGGCTTAATCAACCCAATTAGTGGGACTAACCAAGTCCAGATCGACCTCAAACTTTTATGGTGGATTCCTCCGATCCTAAAGGTCAGTGGAGAATTGATTTCAAGTCAATTTGATGCATGGTTAACTCTAATTAATTAAAGACCTATTTTGGGTTTTTAAGCCAATTAGGGTTGTTTTAAATGAACTAAGTCAAAACCTATTTTCTTAAGGTTCTCTGGTCATAAGAAACATCACCAAATTTTCCTAGAATTTATTTCACAACATGCTATTTATTGGAATTAAAATACTCAAAACAGTAACCTGAATTTGAAAAATCAATAATTTTTCATAGGGATGGCCTCTGACTTTGTAAAATTCAGGGAATGTTCCCAAATTCAGAGGCTTCAAAAGCCCTATGTTCTCATGCCATGGTGAATTGTATGCATGCATGGAGAATTAAAATAATGCAGAGAGTAAATAAATTATAAAAATAAAATACTTGATGAAATTAAATGATTTCTTTTCCACATTATTCTCCTCTGTTCACTGAGCAAGAGGGTATTTTTATTTTATTTTTCTGATTTTTCTACACAGAGATATGAATTTTGAAGTTTAGGGAATTAAATAAATAGAAAAATACCCTAATTTTCTATTTATCCACGTGGCGCCGCGTCAACCTCGGCAGCTCCGAACGCACACGCGTCGCGCTCCCATTCGACGCCGCCACCCGAGTCGGCGAGCCCGGCCCCGCGGTTCTCGTACCGTCTCCCGGTCCGACGCCATCTGAGCCGTTCATCCGCGCGTGTATTGAATGGACGGCATCCGTTCATCGTCCCCGAGCGTCCTCACCCGAGAGCCGTCCACACTAAATCCCTAAGATCTCACTCGATACTCAATGGATTTTTATGTTCTTATGCTCTATGGATTCGTCTTGAAGAGACGAACACATCTATACGATTAACATGCATTGAAACTAAGGCATTTGAAATGGAGAATCTCCGAAGCTCGGGATGAAGAATTAGCTCATACCTTTGCTCGCAGAAGTGTGGCTTCAATCCGAGAGTTGTTGCACCTTCGATTGGATCCCAGCGAAGCTCCGGATGAAGTCTCCCGGTCCAGTGAATTGTCCGGATGTGATTTCGACCAAGCCCGATCACAAAGCTTGGAGGCCGGAGCAACCGGGTGGCTCCGGAGATGGGGCTTTTGCTGGCGGACACCTTCCCTTGGCTCCGGTGAAGGTGTAGAACCAATCAATTTGGGAATTGGCTCACCGTGGAGAAGTGTCCTGGTTTTGGGTGGAATTTCAACTCTGAAATTGAGCTCACAGAGGAGAAATGGCAGGGGGATCTCACTGGGGATCAAGTGCTCTGTGTATGGGGAGGAGTCTGGAACAATTTTGGCAGAGTTTTGGCAAGGTTTATGCTCAGCCCCTTTCATGGCCGAGAGGGGTGGAGTTTAAATAGGAGAGGGTGGAGGGCCTCCCAGGGAGAGTTAGGGCTTGGGATCAGCTGCTCTTGGCAAGAGAAGAACAGCTACAATGGCCATTGGGGATGGGGCAGCTCAGCAGGTGAGAATTTCAAAGTTGGCTCACATGCGAGCTCTCGGCCATGGTGTTTTCCGGCGGCCCGGTGGCCGGCCGGCCGGTGCATGGGTCACCCTCAAGGTCGGTGGGTCGAGGCTGGGCTTGGTGCAAGCAATCGGCAATTGCCATGTGTAAAGGCTTTGATTCAAAGTAGAATGGGCATGGCTAGTTTTGAGTCTAAATGGGTCAATCTACCCATTTGGGCTTGGTGCACCCTTCAAGGTGGCTTTGGATGCCGTGGGGGATCAAAGGGATCACTTGGTTTGGCATGGAGAAGTCTCCATCCAAATATATTTGGATTAAATTTAAGTTTAGGTGAAACATGATTAAGGCTAATGAGCTTTAGGGATTAAGGAAAGCCCCCCTCTTCTTACCCAATATGGCATGGTGGAGTGTCCAAAGCTCTCATGGCTCACATGTGGCTCATGCATGGCTTCATGGCTCACCTTCGGCTTGGCAAAAAGTTTGGTCAATTTCATAAAAAAGGATTTTGGATAATTTGGTGGAAATTTGGATGAAGCTTCATTTAGAATTATTTGATCATTGGTTTAGGACTTAGGGATGATTTTAATTGAAAGTATGATGAGGGGAAATGTCATATGGGCTTTGGAAGAATTTTTGGGGTTTTGGATTTGGTGGAAGTGGGCTTTTAAAATGGTTTAAGGAATGGGCCTTTAAGTTTAAAAATGAATTTATGGATGGGAATTTTGTAAAGAGGTTGGGCCAAATAATTGTTGGGTTTAGCTCATGGATGTGTCATGAGTGACTTGAAGCAAATTGGGGGTGATTTGGATTTGAATTGGGTTGAATTTGGGCTCTTTTGGTGAATGGGCCAATATAGGTCCAAGTGGGCCAAGTTGGGCCAATGTTGGGCTAGGGTTGAAATTGATGTAGAATTAATGTTGAAAAATGTTTATGGGAGTGTTTTAAAGAGGTTTTGACTTTGGTTGGGCTTTGATTTTGGGGTTTGGGCTCATTTGGGCTAGGTTTGGGTTTAGGTCAAAAATGAGCCTTTTAACCTTGGGTTGAGTTTGAGTGGGGTTTGGGTCTAAATTTTAGGCAAATCATGTTAGTATTTTGTTTTTGGGAATGTTAAGAAAGATTTAGAAAAGATTTGGGGTTAATTGGAATTGAATTGGGTGAGTTTGGGTTAGGTTTGGGTCATGGGTCCAAATTGGACTTTAAGGCCAAAAGTGAGATTGGATCCAAATGTCAATCAAATTGGGCTTGGATTTGGTCTAGATTGGTATTTGGGATATTTATTTGAAGTTTAGAATTGAATTGGACCAAAATTGGGGTCAATTGGGTAGGTTTGGCTTGACATTGGGTGCACTTAGGGTTAAAATGGGTCAAATTGGGGGTTTTGACAAAAGTAGGGTAAATTGACAACATTGGCCCATGGTGTAGTTGGATAAAATGAAATTGGGAATATTTGGGATTTTCTGGAATTTTCTGGGAATTTTCTGAATTTTTGGATTTTTAGGCCAAGAGGGGTATTTTGGGTATTTGGAGGGTATTGGGAGGTTTTCTTGGAATTTTTGGTATTTTTGGGTATGGATGATCAGTTTAAGTGATGTGGAAATGTTTGGGATTGATTTTGTAGAATTTTGGGTAATTTGGAAATTTTTGAGAAATTTGGGTAATTTTAAGGGTTTTGGGTAGGTTTAGTAGGTGTAGGGTCCCGGGGGTCAAAAATTGAAAATTTGGGAAATTGAAGATTGGGTGAATTTGAGTGGAGTGAAATCATTTTGGTTGAGCCATGAAGCCATATCAAGCCCGCATGAGCCATGAAGGGACTCATTTGAGGCATTCACTATGTTGTTCCTAACCCTCTTAGCCAAGGGTTTAGGGGTTAAGGACCATCCATGTGAATCACCCACATGAGTCAGGAGGTCAAGTTGGGTATGGGTGTGTTTTTAGGAGGTATGTGGAAGTGTAGTGTGTAGGTGTAGTGTATAAGTGTGGTGTGTGTAAGTCAGCCCCCTCACCAGACCAGGCCACCCAGGGCAGTCCTAAGGCCAAAGAGTCCTATAGGAACTCATCCTTTAAACTTCCACATTTGATTTCAACCCTCTAGGTGATTAGGGGTCTACAGTCAAGTTTGTGGAGTTTTGCAGGGAGTTAAGAAGTGGTTTGAATTTCTAAAAGGTGGGTCCCAATTCTAGTTCTCTAAGATAGTCAAAGGAAAAGCCTAAGGCTAGATCCTAAGTACTAAAGAAAAGAAGAGAAGACCTCATCAAAAATGAGGTCAACACATCCATGTCCAAATGTACCAAAATTTCCAAAAATACTCCTCAATACCCTCAAAATACCCAAAATACCCTTTTGACCCAAAAATTCCAAAAATTCCCAAAAAAATTCAAAAAATCCTAAATAATCCCAATTTCATTTTGTTCAACTGCCACATACCCCAATTTTTTCAATTTAATCCAATTTGATTAAAGGTCCCGAATTAGCCCTTAAGGCCCAAAGTGACCAACCAACCCAATCCATCCCAAATTCAACCCAAATGACACCATATTTTCCCCAAATTTATTTTGAAATTTTCCTAACATCCCCACAAACAAAAATATAACTTAATTTACCCTATATTTGGACCCAAACTCCACCCAAACCTAACCCAAACCAAATTTCCCCTAAAATTAGTCTAAACCAATCATGAACCCAAACAAGCCCAAATCCCAAAATTAAGACCCAACCAAAATTGAAAACTCTTTTTCACAATCCCATAAACATTTTACAACATTAATTTTAAATCAAACCTAACCTTAATCCAACTTTAGCCCAAGTTAGCCCAATTTGACCCACTTTGGTCCTTTTACTAAAAGACCCAAATTAAACCCAATTCAACTCCAAATTACCTCAAACTTGTTCCAAATCACTCATGGCACATTCCTAAACTAATTGCAATATTTATTTGGCTCAACCTTTTATCAAAATTTTCATCCACAAATTTATTTTAAAACCTAAAAGCCCACTTTCCTAAAACATTTAAAAGCCCATCCAAAACAATTTCAAAAGCCTAAAATCTATCCTAAAGCCCACATGACATTTTCATTTGTCATCCCTTTAATCAAAATCACTCCCTAATTTTTAATCTCATGATCAAATAATTCCAAATCATGCCTCATGATAACTTCCCCTAAATTCATAAAAAATGCCAAAATCCATTTCCATGTAAGTGAGCCAAGCCATGGGCAAGCCATAGGCAAACCATGAATCCATTCTTATGCCACATGCAAGCCATGTGAGTTGTGTCCATGTCACCCTACCATCTTTGGCAAGAGGAGGAGCCTCTTTCTTGATTCCCTTAAAGTGATTAAGCATTCTCATGTTTCCCCTAACACATGCTTAAGCCTAATTGTACTTGGATTGTGACTTAACCCCACTAATCAAGCTGAGCCAAATGACTTTCTCTTCAGCCCAAACTAGCCTTGGAGAGGTGCACCAAACCTAAAGCATGACTTGGGCCATTTTTGACCCAAAATGAACCCTTCCCCCATGTTATTTAAATCAAATCCTTTACACATGGCAACAGCCAATTGAGCTCACAAACCTTAAGCCCTGATCTCACTGACCATGAGGGTGACCTGACCCTGGCTGGACCACCACCTGGGTCGCCGGAAAACCCCATAGCCGAGAGCTCCATGTGAGCTAAAAAATTCAAATTCACCTTGCTGAGTTGTCCCAGCCCAAATGGCCATTATGGCTGTTCTTCTCCTCCCCTAGGCAACAAATCCCAGCCTCCAAACCTCCCTGAAATCAGCCATGGCCATGGCTATTTAAACTCACCTCCCTCACGGCCGTAGAAGGTGCTGAAACCAACCTCAGTGAAACTCTGCCCAATTCACTCCAAACTCTTCACACAGCACAGAGAATTCAATCATCATTGCTTCCCTGCCCTAATATCCATTAACAGAGCTCAATTTCTCAATTCAAAATCCACCCCAAAATAGGACAACCCTTGAACCTCCACAGAAATCAAATTAACTTCTCCCACACCTTCACCAGAGGTAGAGAAGAAATTCCCCACTGAAAGCCCCCTCACCAGGCCAGCCATTCCTTCTATCGGCCAAGGTTTGAAATCGGGCTTGGATGAAGTCACACCTAGACAATTCACCAGGACCAGAGGCTTCATCGCTAGGCTCCTCAAGCTCCAACAAACGTGCCGAGCACATTCAATCGAGGCTTCACCTCTTGATCCAAGGTATGAAGACTTCTCTTTAACCCGAGCTTCCAGCGATCCGTCATTTACTTTGAGTCGATTTCAATGCATGTTAGCCATATGCATGTGTAGCTCTTGTCTAGAAGAGCATGTAGGACGAAACCCCATGTGACTTAGTTGAGAAATGAGTGAGATCCTAGGGCTAGAAGGTGGACGGTTCTCGATTCACACCAGTTGGGACGATGAACAGATACCGTTGGATCGCGCGTGTATCGAATGGACAATCCAGATTGCACCGGATTAGGGTATGGGACGAGACCGCGGAATCACGTGGTGCTGAGGTGGAAGGCGACGTCGAAAGTTCGGATCTACCTAGGATGACACGATGCCGACGTGTTTAAATAGAAAAATAGGATATTTTGGATTTATTTAAATACCAGAAACTTCAAAAAATCATATCTTTGCATAGAAAACTCATAAAAATAAAAGAAAAATACCCTCTTGCTTAGTGAACAGAGGAGAATAATGTGGAAAAAAAATAAAGTTAATTTGTTAAGTCTATGATTTTTAATGATTTAAATACTCTCTGTGATGTGTTAATTATGTATTTGCATACATAATTCACCATGGCATAAGACCATAGGACTTTTGTAGCCTCTATTCTTGGGGACATTCTCTAAATTTTCCAAGGCTCGAGGTCATCTCTATGGCAAGTTATTTATTTTCCAAGTTTATGTTCCTGTTTTGGGATTTTAATTCTAATAATTAGAATATTGCTTAGAAAATTCTAGAAAAATTATGGGAGGTATCTTATAACTAGAGGACCCTAGAAAAATTATGGTTTGATTTAACTCCTTAAGAATAACTCTAATAAGCCCAAACACTTAAAATTGAATTTTAATTAATTAGGGATAACCACACATCAAAATCACTTGAAAATAATTCTCCATCATTACTTAGGATTCAGGGAAGCTCACATAAAAAATTCAAGTCAATTGGAATTAATTTAACCCACTAAATGAATTAATTAAATGACATAGCTATTTTAAAAATTGAAAAATTCATAAAACCTAAAATACACTTAAAAAAATTACCAAACTTGTAGTCTAAGAAAATTAAAATTGGGTTTTTCTAAAAAAATTTATTTTTAACCATATTTTTAAAATTTTAATAATTAAAAAATTAAAAAAAAATCACAAAAATATTAAAAATCACAAAAAATGTCATATTTTGTTCATTAATCACTTAGGAACCAACCAAATATTTTTCTTAAGTTTCTAGGTTAAGATATTGAATTTTAAAAGCTTAATGTAATATTTAATATTTAAAAAATGAATTTTCTTAACCTTCCACTAAAATAATTCTAATAAATCAAATAAAAATAAGAAAAATGTAAAATTTGTTTTTCTGACTTCCTTGAGTTTAGAGGGACTTAGGAAAAATACAAAATTTATTTTTCAACTTTAATTTTATTTTATAATTAATTAATACCCTAAAAATCAAAATAATTATAATAAATTAAATATAATTTAAAAAATCACCAAAATTGGTTCAAATGGTCCTCTGGTCAGTGGGAACATCCCATAATTTTCTTAAGGACAGAAACCCTACCTTGATCATGTTGTTGAATTTCCATTGAAAACCCTTAATTTTTAAAATAAATAATTATATAAATTAAATTAAAAATTGAAAAATCACTTTTTCTCCTCTAATATCTTAATTAACATGTGAGTGAGGTGACATAAAAATTTCAAGTTCATTTGAGCTCAATTAAGTGAGTTATGGAGTGAACATGCTTAAAAGGGCATACAAGTAATTAAGGATTTTAACCCTAATTAATGCTTTAGGCTTAATCAATGGGAGGGATGAATATTTGATCTTAATTTTCTATTGGATAATTGAAACTTAGGGAATTAAGGGGTAGAAACTCATTAATCACTTTTAATAAATCAAAAATGGAACCTTAATTGATTAAATCATTTAAATTTTGGGAGAATAATTAAAATTATGATTATTAGGATTAGGGATATGATTTAAGAAGATATCAATTCTTTAATTTAAAATCCCTAAATGAATCACTCCAATAATATTCAACTTTTAATTAACTATAGGAAAATAATGATCAAAATTAATGATTAAAAAGGAGATAATTTTTAATTAAGTTAAAGCTTAAAACATTAAATGATTTAATAATCAAAATAAAATAAATCTAAAACATTAAAACTAATTTGAAATCACTTGGAAACAAACTTAAAACAAATTTGAAACATAAAAAATAATCTCAAAACAATTAATAACAAAAAAATGTGAAAACCGAACCAATTAAAATTAACCTAAAGAACTATGATTAATTTAAACCAAATTTGAATCATTAAAATTTAATGAAATTAAATAATCTAAACATCTCTTTCAACTTAAACAAATTTAAAACATCAAAGCTTAACCTGGAACAATTCATGATTAAAACATCATAAATTTGATCATTTTAAAACATTAAAATTAACCTAAAATATTAAGATTATTTAAAACATAAAGGTTTAACTGAATTAAACAGCTTGAACACTTTTTCCACTCAAAATGATTTAAAACACCTGAAAGAACCAACTAAAACTCTATAATTAAATCAAAATTACTTTAAATCTTCAACTCAAAACTTTGATTAAGATTAGTTAAAATATTTAATGAACTAAGTTACCCCTAAAGACTTTCATTATCATAACTCTTAAATGAAGCGTTAAGTGAAATGTCACTTCACTTATCGGACTATCAAATTTCTAAGTTCACTAAGCAAGAAACAAAATTTAACTAAATTTTTGGATGATTAAATTCACCTGTACAATGAAACTCATTTAGACTCGAAACAATCCCAGAAGTATTGAAAAGATGTTCAGGATTCGTCCTAAGCACTTTCTCAATATAATGAGATGTTTTAGAAGAACAATTGAACTTAATTGTTCCTTGGTGAAGAAGATCATCCTTAACAAAACACAAGAACCTAGACGTCATAAGAATTGACTAGCAGTAGGATTAGGATTTTGGTAGACAACCAGAACCTTCCCTTAGATTTTCCTAGGTGCTTTCCTTGAAATATATAAATGCTCTGACATGTGTTTTAAGTGCAACCGGGAATGACGAGAAGACCCTCCAGGTACGCTTTTATTTTATTGTGATTTATTTACCTGCACTGTACTTTACTTCTCTTGCATGTTAAACAAGAAAGTCACCCTGCATGAAAACTGAAACCTTTTAGGATAGCCACAAAACTGAAATCCAAAACTAAATTAAAAATCAATACAAGATAAAATTCACCGCCACAACATTCAAATAATAAAATAACTCAAAATTTAATCACAAACAGAACAACAAAACTACAACTATAACTAAATTAAAACGTCTCGCTGGATGATCTGGAATCCCTCGGATGATGTAACACACGTGTTGCTAACAAGATTTCCCACGGTCTAAATGAAAGTGCGGAACTCATTCAGTTGAGTTTAGCAAATTCATCTGGACTAAGTGAATCTGATGAAAATAGCGGTGCTGGGATGACAGAACCGTGGGATCTTAATCAGTTCTGCTTAATCAACTTTAAGATTTATTTTAATTAAACATTAAGTCATCTCAACTTTTAACCTCTCTGAACCAAAACACTTCTCTCATCTCTTGATTACCACCTTCTAAAATTAAACCTCTGCAACAAAAAAGAGCTTGAAGCACAGTGGGTAGCACGACCATCTTCTTCAGCAAAACTTATGTCTACTTCAGCAAAACTTTTCTTAAAATTAAATAACCAAGCTATAGGATTTCGAGGTAGTCTGCCCAGTGCAACATAAATCCTCAACTTTTTGTTAGACATTTTGCATAATTGTGTTATGCAAATTAAACCCTAACCGGTTTTAGGACTCCGAGGTAGTCGTTTGGTACAACATAAACCCTCACATCTTCGAGGCTATTTGTGTGATTATATCATACAAGTATAAGTCCTAATTAACTAAAATTAGCAGGATTGAAACATTAAACAATTCTCTCAAATTGAAGCCAAACAATAGGATAGTCGGGAAGTCACCGAAGTTCACTTTGGGTTTGTGACATCCCCTACTTCTCTTCCTTTGGATTCTCAAAATAACTGTTCTAAATTTGAGCTATTTCCTATTGAAATTTTCAAAATCCAATTTGTTTGAAACTTAAACTTTGAAATTCTTGAGAGCAAAACCACTGATCATTATCGAGAGTTTTCTTAAGTGTTTTCGGATATTGAAGATGTAATTAACTATAGGGGCTTGCCCTTATAGGGAACTTTAAGAATCCATGTAATATAAACCCTGCTTAATTCCTTTATATTAAGCAGGGGAACTTGTTGGCTTATAAAAATTGGTTCGCAGACCAAACGGATGTCACAAATCTTCTAGTTTATTTAATCGAGCCCCATCATCAAGCAGTGTGTCTATTCTTCAAGGTAAATACACGGTTTGTGGTGTGGTGTTCATTTATATAAACTATTTGGAATGTGAGATCGGTTTGATTTCATATCTTAAAATTTTCAAACTTAAAATTACTTTCAAAAATCAAATGCTACTTTTTAAATTGTATATATATTTAAATTAAATTTAAAATCTAAAATTCACCGACAATTTCTATAGGCGACCCCCTTTTTAAAACACATAACCTTAAAATATGTCGACAGTTAAGATGGAACATCTAATAATATTTCTTCGAAATTGAAGCCAAACCATAGGTTAACTTGGGAAGTCTCTGATGTTCTTCTCATGATCTGTGCCATCCCCTACCTCTCTTCCTTTAGATTCTATAGTAACTGATCCTATTTGATCCCTTCTCATTTGAATTTTCCATGTCTGACCTTGAAAACCTTAGACGTTGAATTCGTGAAGACAAATACCTCTATTCTAAATTGAGAGTTTTCTTAAATGACTTTGATCATTTAAGATGCAATTAAATATTGGTGCTTGCCCTCATAGAAAACTTTATAAATAAGGTAATATAAATCATATCTAATCTTTTATATTAGATATGAGAACTTTTCAATCAACATACAAGTTCACAGACCAAAACAAATGTCATAATTTCTTTAGTTTATTTAATCGAGCCTCACTATTGAGTGATGTGTTTATTCCTCAGCATAGGTGCATCGCTTAGGTGTTGTGCTCAATTGTTTAAACTATTAAATATATGAGGTCGGTACGGTCTAGTATTTTCAAAATTAAAATGCTACATTTCAAAATTATATATATGTATTAAATTAAAATATATTTTTAAAGCAACCGACCAAATCCTCATTTGGCGACCATCATAAATATTTGAGCAAAGAACTATTTACAATGGCCATATAAAGGAGGATGAAACTAATCAAGAAGATCCAAAAATTAAGTTCAAGTTAAAGAGCCTTAAGAAAATATATTTTATTTTATATTATATGAATGTCATATGAGAGTTTATGTATTTTTAATATGTATTTATGAATACTTTTGGCAGTTTAAAATTTTAAATTATAAATTTTAAGCCCTTAAAATTTGCATTTTTAGTTATTAAGATAAAATGATTTAATATTAATAAAATTTGATCATTTATTATAAAATTTATTCAAATAATCAATTTTAACATGAAGTTCACTCATTTGGATGGTGCATATGAGTGGTTACACATATGTAATCTCCCCTCCATCCAACATAAACTTGGTCAACCCTCCCCTTTTATTTATCTTCTATAATATTTAAAATTTTATTATAAACTTTATATATTTGAATAATGAAATGAAAAAGAAGATTTTGATGTTATTGTAAAAAAATTATAAGCGAGGAAAATTCAAGTAGATTGGCTTGGCCAGCCTTATCATAAAATTGATTTGAGATCTCTTCCAACTAGTTGCTTTGATTAAAGAATATCTTATCTTATACATAAAAACTCCATTGTTGATTATTTTAGTGTTAATATAAAATTTTTTTCTCCATCTTTTTGTTAATTTTAATTATTTTTAGCTTACTAAATCCCAGTCATAACACATTGATGTCTTTCATAAGCTCTTTCTATAACAATACATAGTTTGTTAAGAAATTTATTTACCGTGTTTAAAAGTTATTCCTATGTTTACTATGTTTTATATTAACCAACAAAATTAATAGACTCAATACGATCTCTTTAGCTAGATTAAGATATGCAGTCGTAATAGAAAATAACAACAAATCATAAGTAGACTCGTATTCCTAAAACTTCATTTAATTTAAAGGACTGGATGCAAATAATGCTTATACTAACTTTGAATTTCAATCAGTAGCTCTTATGTTAGACTTTGTAAATACATATATCATTCATGGTGCTTTAATCATTAATTTCACATCAAATTTTGCCATATACCATATTTAAAGCCTCTTGGGAAGATATTCACTTGTAAGAAATGAATTTAAGAAAGCAATACATGATTCAGATAGTATGATGCAGACATGTTATATGAAAAATTGTATTAAGAAAAAATATACATAGAACTTAAAAATTTTTAATAAATAAATGTTTAATTTTTTAAATACAAAAACTGAAGTATATGACGAGCTATTTGAATGAGATACAGAAAAATGAAGTTTGTATTATGATGTTGATTCTCATTATAGAATAATGACCACAAATGAGTTTAAATCTTTTAACAACATCCTTAGATGTTCATATGAGTTATTTATACAAGAACTTATCTATGTTATATATTATAATGTGAGCATAGGATTCATAAAAATATTAATAGATATATAATATAAATTTATGATCAAAATAAAGATTTTACTTAAAATAAAGGAAAGGGAAACACATTGAGTATGGGAACCAACTTCAATAATTCCATAGCAGCATAAAGTTTTTGATAGATCATAGAGAGTTGTTGACCTCATTTTTGATGAGGTCTTTTCTCTTCTCTCTCCTTAGTACTTAGGATCTAGCCTTAGGCTTTCCCTTTGACTATCTTAGAGGACTAGAAATGGAACCCACCACTTAGAAATTCAAACATCTCTTAACTTCCCTGCAAACCCCACATGCCTGATTGTAAACCCCTAAGTCACTTGGAGGTTTAAGATAAAATGTGGAGGTTTAAAGGATGAGTTCCTTATAGGACTCTTTGGCCTTAGGATTACCCTGGGTGGCATGTTCTGGTGAGGGATGACCTGCACACATTACACTTTCACCCACATTCCAAATCCTAAAACCATTCATACCTAGCTTGACTTCCTGACTCATTTAGGTAATTCATATGGATGGACCTTAACCCCTAAAGCCCTTGGCTAAGAGGGTTAGGAACAACATAGTGAATGCCTCAAATGAGTCCTCTCATGGCTCTTATGGGCTTGATATGGCTTCATGGCTCAACCAAAGTGATTCCATTCTACTCAAACTTAATCAATCTTCTTTTTTTCAAAATTTCAATTTTTGACCCCCGGGGCCCTACACCCACCAAACCTACCAAATGTCCTTGAAGTTACCCAAAATTTGCAAAAATTACCTAAATTACCCAAAATTCCTCAAAACCAATCCTAAACATTTCCCACCATTCAAATTGATCGTCATTAGCCAAATATACCAAAATTTCCAAAAATACCCCCCCAATACCCTCCAAATACCCAAAATGCCCTTTTTAACCAAAAAAATCCATAAATTACAAAAATTCCCATAAAATTCCAGAAAATCCCAAATATTCCCAATTTCATTTTGTTCAACTACACCATAGGCTAATTTTGTCAATTTAACCCACTTTTACCAAAACCTCCAATTTGGCTCATTTTTAACCAAAGCAAGCCCAATGTCAAACCAAATCAACCCAATTGACCTCAATGTTGATCCAATACAATTCTAAACTTCAATTAAATATCCCCAATATCAATTTAGACCAAATCCAAGCCCAATTTGATTAACATTTGGATCTAATTCCAATTGGAAGCTTAAAGCCCAATTTTGGCTCATGACCTAAACTTAGCTCAAACTAACCCAACTCAACTCCAATTAGCCCCAAATCTTTTCCTAAACCTTCCTAATATCCCCAAAAACAAAACACTAACAAGATTTGCCCCAAATTTGAACCCAAACTCCACCCAAACCAAACCTAAAACCAAAATCCCCAATTTTGACCTAAACCCACCATGAACCCAAATGGGCCCAAATCCCAAAATCAAAGCCTAACCAAAGTTGAAAACTCTCTGTAACACTCCCATAAACATTTCTCAAAATTAATTTTACATCAAATCTAACATTATCCCAACCTTAGCCCAAGTTAGCCCAATTTTACCCACTTTGCCCCCTTTACCAAAAAAGTCTCAAATCAAACCCAATTCAACTCCAAATCACCTCAAATATGTTTCAAATCACTCACGACACATCCCTAAACTAAACCAAAAATTTATTTGGCATGGTCCTTCACAAAATTTTTCATCCAAAAGTCCATTTTGAAACATAAAGCCCACTTCCTTAAACCATTTTAAAAGCCCATCCAAAATGATTTCAAAATGTCCAAAGTCAATCCAAAGCCTACATGACACTTTCACCTCATCATCCCTTTGATTTAAATCAATCCCTAAGTTTCAAATTCATCATTAAACTTTTCTAAACTAAGCCATGTGCCAAATTACCCCTAAATATCTAAAATCCTTAAAACCCATTTCCATGAAATTAACTAAGCTTGGTCCCAAGCCAAATGGAGCCATGGAGCCATGCATAAGCCATATGTAAGCCATGAGGAGCCATAGGCTTGTCATCACTCCCTAAATGGCAAAAGGAGGAGATCCTTTAAGCACTCCCTAAAAGTCATTAGCCCTACCCATGATTCCCCTTAACCCAAAACTAATCCAAATAATCTTGATGGGGACTTCACCACTCTTCATAAGCCGACTCACCCGACCTCCCTCACCCAAAATCGAGCTTTGGATGGTGCACCAAGCCCTAAGTCATGACTTCATCCATTTGAACCCAAAATGACCCTTCCCACTTACCTCTTAAATCAAACCTCTTTACACTTGGCATTGGCCAATTGAACCCATAAACTTCAAGCCCTGACCCTCATGATTAGGATGGTGACCTGACCCTGGCCGGCCAGCCACTAGGTCGCCGGAAAACACCATAGCCGAGAGGTCTAAATGGATTCAAAAATTCAATTTGAACTAGCTGAGTTGTCCCATGCCTAATGGCCACTGCAGTTGTTCTTCTCTTCACCAGAGCAGTTGATCCAAGCCATCAAACCCCCTTGGGAGGCCCTGGCCATAGCTATTTAAACAAGCCACCCCCTCTCAGCCGAAAGGTTGGCTGAAATCAACCTTCATAGAATCCCTACAAACTCCTCACAGAGCTTCCCCTAGCCAATAGCAATCCATCCCCACTGTTCTCCTGCCTTAACACCCATTGATTGAGCTCAATTTTGGAGCTCAATTCTCAGGCCAGAACAGGACATCTCTCAAACCTCCACCAAAATCAAATTAAACTCACCCACACCTGCATAGGACCAAGAGAAGGAGTTCCCCAGTGAAAGCCCCCTCTCCAGGCCACCCAATTGCTCTAGCCTCCAAAGTCTGAAGTAGGGCCTGATTACTTTCATACTTAGATCTTTCACCAGGGCCAGAGGCTTCATCCCTAGGCTCTTCCAGCTCCAACGAACGTGCCAAGCACATTCAGTTGAGGCCTCACCTCTTGAACCAAGGTATGTACACTCCTCCCTGAGAGCTTCGAGCGATTCTCCATTTCACTTGAGTTGATGTCAATGCATGTAAACCGTATGGATGTGTTCGTCTCTTCAAGATGAATCCATAGAGTATAAGAACATGAAAATCCATTGAGAAACGGGGGAGATATTAGGGTTTGAGTGTGGATGGTCACAGGTGCACACCAGTTGGAGACGACGACCAGCTGCCGTTGGATCGAGCGTGTATCGACTGGACGACTCAGATTACGTCGGACCAGGGAACGGTACATGAACCGCGGGCCTCGTGGCGCTGAGTCGGATGGCGGCAGTGCATGGGAGCGTGCCGCGTGGAGCTTCGGAGACGCTAAAGTTGTCGTGGCGTTGAGTCGGATAAGTAGGAAAATATGGAATTTATGATTTAATTAAATGCCTGAAACTTAGAAAATCCATATCTTTGTGTAGAAAAATCACAAAAATAAAATAAAAATATTCTCTTGCTCAGTGAACAGAGGAGAATAATGTGGAAAAAGAATTGAGTTAATTTGATGAGTATTTTATTTTTAATTAATTATTTACTCATTTCAGTATTTTAATTCTCCATTTGCATAGACAATTCACCATGGCATGAGACCATAGGGCTTTTGAAGCCTCTGATCTTGGGAATATTCTCTGAATTTTTCAAGGTCAGAGGTTATCTCTATGGCAAGTTATGTATTTTTCAAGTTTATGTCACCGTTTTTGGTATTTTAATTCCATTAATTAGCATATTGCTTAGAAAATTCTAGGAAAATTTGGGGAAGTTGCTTAGGACCAGGGAACCTTAGGATAATTATGTTTTGAGTTAATTCATTAAGAATAACCCTAATTGGCCTAATTACTCAAAACTGAACTTTAATTAATTAGGGTTAACCACACATCAAAAGAACTTGAAAACAATTCTCCACTAATCTTTAGGATCAGAGGGACGTCACATAAAAATTTAGAATCAAATGGAAATGTTTAACCCTACTAAATGGATTAATTAAGGTACATGACCAAAATTAAACTTTAAAAATTCATAACTCTAAAGATACATTTTAAAAATTTACCAAATTGGTTTTATGGGCTCTTTGATATCAGAGGAGTCTAGAAAAATTAAAATTGGAATTTTTCAAAAATCTTCATTTTCTACCTTATTTTAATATTTTAAATAATTAAAAAATAATAAAAATCATAAAAATAATAAAAATCACAAAAATATCATATTTTAACTCCTAATCACTTAGGAATAAACTAAATATTTTTTCCAAGTCTCTTGGTTAAGATATTGAATTTTAAATGCTTAAGACAATTTTTAATATTAAAAAATGGATTTTTCAACCTTTTCACCAAATTAATTCTAATAAATCAAAGAAAAATCAAAAAAATATAAAATTTACTTCTCTGAACTTCTTGAGGTCGGAGGGACTTAAGAAAAATATTAAATTCATTTTTTAATTTAATTTTATTTTATAATTAATTAACACTCCAAAACTCAAAATAATTATAATAAATAAAACATAATTCAAAAAATCACCAAAATTGGTCCAAGTGGTCCTCTGGTCATTAGGAACATCCCATAATTTTCTTAATGACAGAAGCCTTACCTTGGTCATGTTGTTGAATTTCCATTGAAAATCCCTATTTTCTATTAAAATAAATATATAAATTAAATTAAAAACAGAAAAATCATATCTTCTCCTCTAATGTCTTAATTGACATGTGAGTACAGTGACATAAAAATTTTAAGTTCATTTGAGCTTAATTTGATGAGTTATGAAATGAACAAGCTTAAAAGGGGCATAAAGGTAATTAAAGAATTTTAGCCCTAATTAATATTTAGGTTTAATCAAGGGGAGGGTAAAATATCTGATTTTAAAATTTTCATTAGATGATTGAAACCTAGGGAATTAAGGGGTAGAAACCCATTAATCATCTTTAAAATATTTAAAGTAAATTTTAATTAATTAAATAATTTAAATTTTAAGAAGAATAGATTAAAAATTTGGATTATTAAGATTAGGGATTTGATTTAAGAAGATATCAATTCTTTAATTTAAATTTCTTAAATGAATTACTTTAATAATATTTAACTCCTAATTAAACTTAAGATGATAATTACATTTAATTAAATTAAGCTTGAAACATTAAGTAATTTAATAATCAAATAGAAATAAATTTAAAACATTAAAAAAAATTAATTTCAAAAATCACTTGAAAGTAAATTTAAAACAAACTTGAAACAACAAAATCAATTTCAAAAAATAATTCTTAATTAAAAAAATCAAACCAATTAAAAGTTAATCTAGAATATTGCAATTAAATTAAAATTAAATCATTAAAGTCTAAATTAAATAATTTAAACTCCTCTTTCAATTCAAATAGTTTAAAACACTTAAGAATAAAACAACTTGAACACTATTCCAAACTTAAATTTATTAAAATTTTATAACTAAATTAAATCACCTTAAAACATTAATTTTAATTTTAAATCGTTGAAATTCTTTAACAAACTGATTTGCCCCTAAAGATTTTCATTATTATAACTCTTAAGTAAAGTATCAAGTGAAATGTCACTTTACTTATAGGATAATCAAATGTTCTAAATTCACTGAGCAAGAGTTAAAACTTAACTAAAAATTTCTGGATGATTGATTCATCTCTACAATAAAAATTCATTTAGACTCGAAATAATCTCAGAAATATTGAAAAGATGTTTAATATTCATCCTAAGCACTTTCTCAATATGATGAGATGTTTTAGAAGAACAACTGAACTTGATTGTCCTTTGATGAAGAAAATCATCCTTAACAAAACACAAAAGAACCTAAACGTCATAGGGATTGACTAGCAATAGGATTAGGATTTTGGTAGACAACCAAAACCTTCCCTTAGCTTTACCTAGGTGTTTTCTTGCAAATATATATAAATGCCTTAACATGTGCCTGAAGTGTAGCTTGGAATGAAGGGAAGACCCTCTAGGTACGCTTTTATTTTATTGCAAGTTACTTACATGTACTGCACTTTACTTTTCTTGCATGTTAAACAAGATTGTTGCATGAAAACTGAAACCTTTAGGATAGACACAAAACTGAAACCCAAAATTAAATTAAAAATCACAACGAGATAAAATTCACCGCCACAACATTTCAAAATATAAAACAACTCAAAATTTAATCACAAACAGAACAACAAAAGCAACTAAATTAAAATGTCTCGTTGGATGATCAGGAATACCTCGGATGATGTAACCCACGTGTTGCTAACGGGATTTCCCACGGTCTAAATGAAAGTGTGGAACTCATTCAGTTGAGTTTAGCAAATTCATCCGGACTAAGTGAATCCGATAAAAAACAGATGCTCGGAATGATGGAACCGTGGGATCTTAACTAGTGTTGTTATAATCAACTTTAAGATTCCCCTAATAAAACATTAAAGACATTTGGATTTTAAAACTTTTCTAAACTAAAACACTTCTCTCATCTCCTGATTTTCACCTTCTACAACTAAACCTCTGCAACAACAAGGAGCTTGGAGCAGGCGGGAAGCACGGCTATCTTCGTCAGCAAAACCTGAGTCTACTTCAGCAAAACCTTTCTTAGAATTAAATAACAGACCATAGGGTTTTGAGGTCGTCTGCCTAGTGCAACATAAACCCTCAACCTTTTTTGTTAGGCATTTGTATAATCATGTTATGCAAATTAAGCCCTAACTGGTCTTAGGACTCCGAGGTAGTGGTTTGGTATGACACAAATCCTCGCATCTTCCAGGCTATTTGTATGATCATGTCGTACGAATATAAGTCCTAATTAATTAAAATTGGCAGGATTATAACATTAAATAAACTCCCAAATCGAAGCCAAACAATATGATAGTTTGGGAAGTTGCCAAGATTCTTCTTGGATCCTCAGCTTTCTCCTACCTCTCTTCCATCGGACTCTTAAAATAAATTGTTCCAAATTTGAACTAATCCCTTTTGAAATTTCCAAAATCCAATCCTTTGAAAACCTTAAACTTTAAAATTCTTGAAAGTAGAACCACTGATCATTATCGAGATTTTTCTTAAATGATTCCTGTCATTTAAGATGCAATTAACTATAGGGGCTTGCCCTTATAGGGAACTTTAAAAACCCGTGTAATATAAACTCCCGCTTAATTCATTTATATTAAGCGTAAGAACTTGTCGGCTTATAAAATTGGTTCGCGGACCAAACGGATGTAACAAATCTTCTAGTTTATTTAATCGAGCCCCATCATCAAGCAAGTGTGTCTATTCTTTGGGATAGTATACACGGCTTGTGGTGTGGTGCTCATTTATATAAACTATTTGAGATTCGAGATCGGTTTGATTTCATATCTTAAAATTTTCAAACTTAAAATTATTTTCAAAATCAAATGCTACTTTCCAAATTATATATATTTAAATTAAATTTAAAATTTAAAATTCACCGACAACTTCTGTAGGCGACCTCCTTTTCAAAACACACAACCTAAAAATATGCCGACAAGAGTATTTTATGTTAATCTTAAAGAAAATGGATATTATAACAATGGTTGTAATCATCCAATAATTTATCACATGTCGTGTTCTTACCTTATTACTACACTTGAAGCAAGATAAATCATCTATATTTTATTTGTGGCAAAGTATTATAGATTTCCAAAATAGATTTGGACCTATAAATGGTTTTATAATTCTTTATCGTAGCTTCTACCCAAACATAAGTATATATAGAATATACAAGTTGTTTCTACTGTTGATTAGAAGCTGGCCATGTTTTTCAAAAGTAGTACATATTTTTCATATAATGGAAAAACATTTTAACCATATTGGATGGCTATGAAGTTATTATTTAAATTCATTCCCCTTACTTTAGAATAATCCAAATTTTACTTATTTCAAAACTCAATAATTTAGGTAATTACAATTTTACTCTTCTTGTACAAAAGTGGTGCGTGGGTTGCTACCTTATTTCCCATTGTATTTCAATCATCCCAGCAAGTTAATTATCATCATTTAAGTTCCCCCCCCACTCTAATTTAATCCTAAAATTTAGAATTAAGTTTACTCTCAAATTATAAGTCCAATGGTCATTAAATTTCATTGATGACCTATTCATGGATTAATTAAGTTAATAGAGGAGAAATCATGATTTTCTGTTATTTATTTATTTATTTAGAATTATGTATACTCAACATAGTGAATTTAATGTAATAATTAATTTAACTACTCAAAATAAGTTCTCTGTCCTTAGAAAATTTATATAATGTTGCTCATGGTCAGGGAACTAATCAGAGCAATTGCGTTGATTTTCAAAAATGTAATATAATACATATTTTTCCTTGGTACCCCTAACCACGGAGAACACTCCAAACTTAATTTTATATTTTTTATTTATATTCTATTTTTAATAATTATTTTACCATAACTGTGACATTTTCATTTAAAAATAAGGGTTTTATGGTTAGAGATGCTCTTAAACTTTGGAAAAAATTAAGGAATACTCCTAAGAGCAAGGTAACTAACCCGATCCGCAATTACGCAGTAAATTAACTTCCAAAAGATGGCAAAAAACTTAACCTGATTTATAAATAGCGGCTAGTGTGCAAAATCTTAAATGATATAAAAATTAGAAAATATTTTACACACTAGGGGTACTACGCAAGTATACGTATCACTTCAAGTAATATAGAGTTTTCTTTAAAAACTCCAATATCAATCCCACGAGAAAGTGAAGTAAAAAGTCTTTAATCAAATTCTAGTCTACTACTAATAGTCCTTAGTTTGGAATGTCGATTAAAATTGTGTTTTATCTAGCAACTATTCTTAAATGCAAGTCTTAAATGTAAAGAAAGTAACTATATCTAAATGCAAATAACAATTCTAAATATAACCCTTTTTGGATGAATTGGTTAGGAGAATTTTGAGATATTAAAAACTACTATTCTTATGTAATGAAATAAATAATGTATAGGATTGAGATGCATTAAATATTGTATGTGCCAAATAGGAGCAATCCTATTCTTTACCCTTTGGTCCAGACATAAAGAACATTGACTAATCCTATGCTTGGTTACTGAATCCGTGGCTAGGCTGGGAGGATACCGACTCTCACTTCGGAGCTCCCACGTTCCCCTTGCCTGAGGGCTAACATCTCCGCTTCAGCACCCAAACGATAGGACCGAATTGAGGGTTTTAGCCTGTCACTCTAAAATCTCCAATTCTACGCCCGCTAATTATATTTCCCTATTTATTTGCATTCAATCCCCATGAACTTCACCATCCATGGAATTTGAATGTGGTTTCACTTTGTTGAGAATTACATCGCCCTTTCGGGTCGATGCAATTACAACGAATTTTAACACTACAATGGGCCCTTATTGCAATGTAAATGAAGTGCAAGTAAAAACCATCACATTTATAATTAAATTCACTTTTATCATGCATCACAAAATCCTAAACATGATTTCTACTCATTACAAAAGAAAAGTAAAAGGAAAATAATGACATAATCTTCTCATGCTGTTATTTCCAAAGAAGAATAAAAAGTAAGAGAGATACGTCACAAAGCGCGAAGAAAACACAACTAAAACTTCATGTAACCAAAGCAAATCTACTAAATAAATGTTTACAAAATTATAAGATAATGAAAAAAAATACTTAGTTTTTTCCCCTTGAAAGAAAGATGAAGATCTCTTCAATAAAGTCTCCCGACAATCCATGCAATGCTAGCGAAATCCCTTACAAATTCTCTCAAAATCTCCTCTTCAATCTCTCCAAAAGGGTAGAAATCTACATTTCTAATCTTAATCTAAGAATTCTAAATATTCCTCAAAGTTTTCTCCACTTTTCTTCTTTTTTATTCCTCCCTAATTCGTCTCTTTTTAAAGAAGTAGAAAAATTCCCAAAGGTTGCTTAAGCACCTCTTCAAAAGGCGTCCTTGTTCGATGAATATGTGCTTGAACCAACCTTCTCAACGTCAACGGGCTTCTAAAACATGGGCTAACTGCTAAGGCTCACCGTCGGCGGGCTCGAGGGCATTGTCGGCTAGCCTTTTGGTCATATTTTGGCCTTCTCGGAAAAATCCCGCCGTCGGCGGGCTCGAGGCCGTCGTCGGCGAGATTCCTGCGCAGCTCCACCGTTTCGCTCTGTTTGGCTCCGTTTTAGCTCCGATTCGCCCCGTTTCAGTTGCGTTACGTTTGTAACTGATAGCCCTACAAAATAAACATAAAAAAACCTTTCTTTAAAGTATAATCTCATTCAAAAATATACAAGAAGTGTAAAAGAGATTTAACATCAAAAGACTTATCGAAAGGTGTCAAGGCAGAATTTCATTTCTTGCTCGTTTTTGCTCCAAATTGCACCGTTTTTGCTTTCTTTTGCTCGAATCACCATTTCTTGTACCTAAAACTAAAAAAAAATATACAAAACACCTTTCTTTAAAGTGTAATATCATCAAAAATGAGTAAAATAATATAGCAAAAAGCATATATATTTTAGGCGTGTCATTAATAAACCCTCATAACTTCAATTTGTAATGATGAGTATTTGATTTTTTATATTTAAAATAAGAATTTAAATAATTAATTAATTTATAGGAAAATATCAAGTAAATATTTTTTTTAGTTAAGTAATTTCTCCTCTGTTCACTGAGCACCAAGGTATTTTTATTTCATTTTTAGAAAATTTCTACACCACAATATGATTTTTGGGAAGTTTAAATCAAATTTCTATAATTAATTAAATCAGGAAAATCCTACTTTTCTACTTAACTACACAGTGCCACCTCATTCTAGGCAGCTCTGAAGACTCCACACGTCCTCCCACCATTTGCTCCACTTTCCACGTTCTTGTCACTTCATCCCGCAATTTAAAGTTTGAATACAACCGTAATAACATGGGAATACAACCAGAATAATACCACAGTTTCATAAAACAAAAAAACATCACAGAATAATGCCAATAACACCAGAGAACTACCAAAATACAATTGGATAGTTTAAATAACACTTGAATAATACCAAAATACTACAAGAATAACACAAATATTGTTCATCATCCTAAATGAGTGTAAACCATAAACCCTCCAACTTTAAACTTGAAAATCTCGCTCGATACTCCACGAAATTAAGAAGGGTTTGTTCATACAGCTTCATCTAAGCATGAAGAGCACATCCATATAGCTAGATCTTGATAACATGCAAATTTTCTTCACAAAGGTCCAAACCAAGACAAAAATGGAGTTTTTGGGTCGATACCTTAGTCTAAGGGGTGTACCCTCGATTGGATGGTTTGAGAAGATTCATCTAAGTCCCATGAACTTGCTCCAAGTGTTGGTTTCCTCCAGTAAAAAGTTTGAGTACAAACTAGACCAAATGGTGGTTCGGCCTTGGTTTTGAGCAAGGTTGGAGGGCTCAACAGAGGGAACTTTTGGTTTGGGAAGATATTCTGAGATGTGGTGAAGCTTTTAGAATGATTTATTTGGAGTTTTAGTATGGTTTGTGATGAGGATGAAAACGTTCCCTGGTTAGGTATGGCAAAATCAGGGTTTCTTAGTGGAATAAGGAGGCTGAAGATGATGGAGATGGTCTTCTTGAGGCTATAGGAAGGTCTGGGGAAATTTTGGCAGAGTCTTTTATAGACTTCATGGCACCCCCATTATTTTTAGCCATGGTGAGTTCTTCTTGTAGGGCTGGCCATGGTAGCTGATCGCTGAAAAATTTATTAAGAAATTCATACCTATTTTTGATGAAATTGCACTTTAAAGAAGGGTATTTTCTTTATTTTATTGCAGGAATGAAGAATTTAGGTGATAAAAGCAAAAATCATAAAAAGGAGCGAATTTGGAGCAAAATCATGCAATTTGTGCTGAGTCGCCGACGGCGAGATCAAGCCCACCGACGGCGAGTTTACGAGAAGAAAATTCTGAAGAATTTATAACTGTCTCGCTGACAGCGAGCCCGAGCCCGCTGACAGCGAGCTAGCGCGGTTTGAAGATCTTCTAGAAGCCTCGCCGATAGCGAGGTAGTTCGTCGCCGACGGCGAGCTAGTTCAAATGGTGCAGATACATTGAACCTGGACACTTTTTGAAGGGATGCTTACACACCTCTTAGTCCTTTGCTCACCTCTATATATAGAAGCTGAAATTAAGTCTTTAGGGTGTTTTTTTTGTGTGTTATTTTGTGTGTTCTAAGTGTGTTAAGTCGAGTTTTGTGTCTTAGTGTGTGTCTTAGAGAGTTCTTGAGTGAGTTAGTGAGTTTTTAGTGAGTTTTGATGTACTGGAAGGAAGAGTCAAAGGAACTGCGAGGAGTCTGCTTGGAGAAAAATTAAGATAAGTTTTTGTATTTATTGTTTTTAACTTTAAATGAAATCCATGCTTAGTTTAGTTTCCATGCATTCTGAGTAGTTTATTTAGTCTTTCTCCTCGTTTATGAAATTAAGTGACTTGATGAAATTAAAATAGAGATACTTTTATATATTAATAAATTGTGATAATTTTTACTTAAAACTTAATTTACTTTTCAAACTGGCCATTTGATTTGTTAAAATATGTTGATTATCAACTATAGTAAAAATTACATCTGATGTTCGGGAATTCAAAAGCCTTGGAAGGAGGGTGCAAATAAATAGGGAAATAATATCATTGGGCGTAGAATCGAGCATTTTAGTGTGATCGACTAAAATATTCAATTCGGTCATATTGTTTGAGAGCTGAAGTGTAGATGTTAGCCCTCGAGCGAGGGAACGTGGGAGCTTCGAAGTGGCAGTCGGTATCCTCCCGACCTAGCCGCAGATCTCGTAATCAAACATAGGATTAGCCAATATTCTTTACACTGTGACCAAAGGGTAAAGAATAGGAATGCTCCTATTGGTCACAATACCTTGAAATTATCTATTTAAATTCATCAATCACTTAAATTTCTAAACAAGGGGAAAGATACTTTTTCTGAATAATTAAAACTTATTTAGCATTAGTTTTATTTCCTGCACTTTCAATTTGTATTAATTTTCTACTTAGTTAATTTACCTAATTGAAGTACTTAGTTTACTTTATTGAGCTTAAATTCAGAATTCCAAATTTTCATATATTATTATTATCATTATTATTATCATTATTTTAAAATTAGTTGTTATTTAATTTTCTCTTTCCCTGTGGGATCGATAACCAGGACTCCACTAGAGCCCTGTATTACTTGATACGATACGTATACTTGCGTAGCATCCACAACATAAACAATTACAATTCTATACATATAATATAACGGGGTCAAGTTTTTGGCTTCGTTGCAATCAAATTAAAATATCATAATATAAATTTGTGGACCAAGATTTTGGCGCCGTTGCCGGGGAAAGTAAGAAAAATTTTTACTAAAGTAACGGACTATTTTAAAATAATCATAATAAATAAATTTAATATCTATTCTAAAATTGTATGCGCAAATTTGGAAACGAAAATTTAATACCTTACGATTCTGAATTAGAGCGTACAATTAAAAGAATTAGAAAACAAAAAAAAACAAATTATAAATTTAACACAAATGGCGAATATTCCTGAAATTCAAAATATGAACCAACAAAGACCATTAAGAGATTATGCCAACCCTACATCAGATGAAATTCATTTAACTATTCAAAACCCTGATGTAGCTGCTAATTCATTTGAACTTAAACATGCAATTATCCAAATGGTACAAAACAATCAATTTAGTGGTTCACCTACTGAAGATCCTAACTTACATCTTGCTAGTTTTCTAGAACTTTGTGCTACTTTTAAATATCAAGGAGTATCTCGACGATGCTATAAGACTTAGACTTTTTCCTTTTTCATTAAGGGATAAGGCTAAAATGTGGTTGAATTCCTTAGCACTCTGGATCTATTAAAACTCGGGGAGAATTATCACAAAAATTTCTATCCAAATATTTTCCACCATCTAAAACTGCTAAGTTTAGAAATGATATAACTTCTTTTTGTCAGATAGATGGAGAATCAATATATGAATCTTGGGAGAGATTTAAGGAATTTCTTAGGAAATGCCAACATCATGCACTACCAGATTGGTGTTGACCTCATTTTTGATGAGGTCTTCTCTTCTTCTTTTTAGTACCTAGGATCTAGCCTTAGGCTTTTCCTTTGACTATCTTAGGGACTAGAATTGGGACCCACCACTTAGAAACTCAAACCACTTCTTAACTCCCTGCAAACTCCACAAACTTGACTATAGACCCCTAATCACCTGAGAGGGTTGAAATCAAATGTGGAAGTTTAAAGGATGGGTTCCTATAGGACTCTTTGGCCTTAGGACTACCCCGGGTGGCCCGGTCCGGTGAAGGGGCCGACTTACACACACACTACATTTATACACTACACTTTCACACACCTATACTCAACTCGACCTCCCGACTCATGTAGGTGATTCACATGGATGGTCCTTAACCCCTAAGCCCTTGCGCAAGAGGGTTAGGAACAACATATCGGATGCCTCAAATGAGTCCCTTCATGGCTCATGTGGGCTTGATATGGCTTCATGGCTCAACCAAAATGATTTTATTCCACTTACATTTACCCAATCTTCAATTTTCCAAATTTTCAATTTTTGACCCCCGGACCCTACACCCGCTAAACTTTACCCAAGACCTCGAAACTACCCAAAATTTGCAAAATCATCTAAATTACGCAAAATTCCTCAAAATCAATCCCAAACATTCCCACATTACTCAAATTGATCATCCATACCAAAAAATACCAAGAATTCCAAAAAAACCTCCCAATACCCTCCAAATACCCAAAATACCCCTCTTGACCCAAAAATCCAAAAATTCAGAAAATTCCCAGAAAATTCCAAAAAATCTCAAATATTCCCAATTTCATTTTCTTCAACTACACCATGGGCCAATTTTGTCAATTTACCCTACTTTTATCAAAACTCTCAATTTGACCCATTTTAACCCTAAGTGAACCCAATGTCAAACCAAACCTACCCAATTGACCCAAATTCTGGTCCAATTCAATTCTAAACTTCAATTCAACATTCCCAACACCAATCTAGACCAAATCCAAGTCCAATTTGATTGACATTTGAATCCAATTTCACTTTTGGCCTTAAAGCCTAATTTGGACCCATGACCCAAACCTAACCCAAACTAACCCAATTCAACTCCAATTAACCCCAAACCATTCTAAACCTTCCTTAGCATCCCCACAAACAAAAAACTAACATTATTTGCCCAAAATTTAGGCCCAAACCCCACTCAAATTCAACCCAAAGCTAAAAGGCCCAATTTTGACCTAAAACCTAACCTAACCCAAATAAGCCCAAACCCCAAAATCAAAGCCCAACCAAAGCCAAAACCTCTTTGAAACACTCCCATAAACATTTCCCAACATTAATTTTACATCAATTTCAACCCTAGCACAACATTGGCCCAAATTAGCCCAACTTGACCTACATTGAGCCATTTACCAAAGAGGCCCAAATTCAAACCAATTAAATTCCAAGTCACACCAAATTTATTCCAAATCATTCATGAAACATTCTTAAACTAAATTCAACACTTATTGGATCCAATCCTTTGCAAAATTCTCATCCTAAAATCAAAAAAACCCACTTCCATAAATCACTATAAAAGCCCATCTAAAACCATTTCAAAGAGCCCAAAATCTACCCTAAAGCCCACATGACATTTCCATTTGCCATTCATTTAATCAAAGCCATTCCCTAAGTTCAAATCAATCATCAAATGGTTCCAAATCAAGCCATATGCCAAATCCCATCAAATCACCCCTAAATTACCAAAATTTCCAAATTCCATTTTCATGAAATCGACCAAGCTTTTCCCCAAGCCAAAGACAAGCCATGAAGCCACATGCAAGCCATGGACAAGCCACATGAAGCCATGGAAGGTTTGACATGTGCTCAAGCCATTAATGGCAAAAGGAGGAGCCTCTTTTAAGCCCCCTTAAAAAGGTTTTAACCCTTTTAATGCTTCACCTTAATCAATGATTAATCAAAATATTCATGGATGGTGACTTCTCTACCCTTTTCAAGCTGATTCACCTGATCCTCCCTCAGCCCAAATCAGCCATGGAAGGGTGCACCAAACCCAAAATGGTGGGTTGACCCATTTGGACCCAAAATGAGCCTCTCCCCATACCCTTTCGATTCAAACCCTTTACACATGTCCATGGCCAATCGACTGCACAAACCTCCAGCCCCCGACCCACCTGGACCCGAGGGTGACCCATGTCCGCCGGCCACCGCCCGGGTCGCCGGAAAACACCATGGCCGAGACCTCGGGAGGAGCCAAACTTTGGAATTCGACCTCGCTCGAGCCGCCCCATGCCCAATGGCCACCATGGCCGTTCTTCCCATGCCCGCAGCAACTCGATCCCAACCCTCGGCCATCCCCGCGAGGCTCTCCAGCCCACCTCTATTTAAACGCGACCCCCTCACGGCCATGAGAGGAGAGTTGTACAAACCTTGCCGAAACTCGCCAAAATTGTTCCAAACCCTTCTCCATCCTTAGAGCAGCTTGATCCCCAAGTGTCAATTTGCCCTAATCCCCACCAACATAATCCAATTTCTCAACTGAAATTTCAACCAAAACCAGGACACTTTTCCACAGTGAGCTAATCCTCAAATTGACTGGTCCTACACCTTCACTGGACCAAGAGGAGAAGTTCCCAAATGAAAGCCCCATCTCCAGGCCACCCAGTTGCTCCAGACCTCCAAGCTTTGTGATCGGCCGTGGTCACTTTCATAGCTGGCAATTCACTGCACCGGGAGACTTCATCCGGAGCTTCGCCGGATCCAATAGAAGGTGACACAACCCTCAGATTGAAGCCACACTTCTCTGAGCAAAGGTATGAGCTAATTCTTCATCCCGAGCTTCTGGAGATTCTCCATTTCAAATGCTTTAATTTCAATGCATGATCATCGTATAGATGTATTCGTCTCTTCAAGACGAATCCATAGAGCATAAGAACACAAAAATCCGTTGAGTATTGAGTGAGATATTAGGGATTTAGTGTGGATGGCTCTCGAGCGAGGACGCTGGGGACGATGAATGGATGCCGTTCATTTAATACACGCGCGGACGGATGGCCGTGGATCGCCTCGGATCGGGAGATGGAACGACACGGCGGGGCCCCGGAGCGCCGAGTCGGATGGCGGCGTCGGACCGGAGAGCGCCACGCGGCGTTTCGTAGCCGCCGAGGCCGACGCGGCACCGCGTGGATAAATAGAAAATTAGGGTATTTTTTGATTTATTTAATTCCCTAAACTTCAAAAATCCATAACTTTGTGTAGGGAAATCAGAAAAGTAAAATAAAAATACCCTCTTGCTCAGTGAACAGAGAAGAATAATGTGGAAAAGAAATCATTTAATTTCATCAAGTATTTTATTTTTAATGATTTATTTACCCTCTGCATTGTTTCAATTCTCCATGCATATAGGAAATTCACCATGGCATGAGACCATAGGGCTTTTGAATCCTCTGAATTTAGGAACATTCCCTGAATTTTCCAAAGTCAGAGGCCATTCCTATGAGAAGTTATTGATTTTTCAAATTCATGTTGCTGTTTTGATTATTTTAAATCCAATAATTAGCATGATGTGAAATAAATTCTAGGAAAATTTGGTGATGTCTCTTATGACTAGAGGACCCTAGGAAAAATAGGTTTTGAATTAATTCACTTAGAATAACCCTAATTGGCTTAAACACCCAAAATAGCTCCTTAATTAATTAGAGCTAACCATATATCAAATTGGCTTGAAATCAATTCTCCACTGACCTTTAGGATCAGAGGAACCCACCATAAAAATTTGAAGTAAATTGGACTTGGTTAGCCCTACTAAATGGGTTGATTAAGCCATTTAGTCAATTTGAACTTTAAAAATTCATAACTTGCAAAATACTTTTCAAAAATTCACCAAATTAGTTTTAGAGCCTCTCTGATATCAGGGGAATTTAAGAAAAATAAAATTGTAATTTTCTAAAAAATTTGATTTTTTGGTATTATTTTAATATTTTAATAATTAAAAAATAATAAAAATCATAAAAATAATAAAATTCACCAAAATGTCACATTTTGAATTTTAATCACATAGGAATAAACCCCATATTTTTCTTAGGTCTATTTAATGAGATATTAAATTTTGAAGCCCTTGGGTAATTTTAAAATTAAAAAAATGTATTTTCTAGCATTTTCACTAAAATATTATAATAAATCAAAGAAAAATCAGAAAATTGTAAAAATTAATTCTCTGATTTCTTTGATATCAGAAAGATTTTTGAAAAATATAAAATTTATTTTTCAACCTTTATTTTATTTTTAAATTAATTAATACTCCAAAACTTAAAATAATTATAATAAAAATAATATAATTTAAAAAATCACCAAAATTGGTCCAAGTGGTCCTCTAGTCATTAGGAATGTCCCATAATTTTCTTAAAGACAGAAACTTTCTCTTGGTCATATTATTAAATTTTCCTTGGAAATTCCTATTTTCCACCAAAAATAATTACATAAATAAATTAAATACAGAAAAATCACATTTTCTCCTCTCATGTCTTTATTGGCATATGAGTGAAGTCACATAAAAATTTCAAGTTCATTTAAGCTCAATTTAGTGAGTTATGAAATTATTAAGCTTGAAGGGCAAAATGGTAATTAAAATTTTAACCCTTAATTAAAACTTTAGGCTTAATAAAATTAAAGAGTAAAATATTTGATCCTAATCTGATTTGGATGATTGAAATTTAAATAATTAAAGGGTAGAAACTTACTAGACAATTTGAAAATAATTAAAATAAACTTTAATTAAATAATTGATTAAATTTGGAAGAATAATAAAATTGGAATTATTAAAATAGGGATATTATTAAGAAGAGATTTATTCTTTAATTTAAAAATCCCTAAATTAATCATCTCAATAATATTTAATTTCTAATTAAAATGATAATTCAAATTTAAGTTTTAAAATGTTAAAAGACTTAATCATTAAAATTAAATTAAAAAAGTTAAATTATTAAACCTTTTTTTAAATTTTCAATTAATCTAAAATTAAAAATTAAATTAAATTAAAGATTAAATTAAATTAAATCAAACAAATTAAATTAAATTAAATCAAATAAATTAAATTAAATTAAATTAAATTAAATCAAAAAATAATAATAAATTAAATTAAAACAAATTAAATTAAATTGAATTAAATTAAAACATATTAAATTAAATTAAATTAAATCATATTAAATTAAATTAAATTAAAATAAAAAAATAAAATCAAGTTAAAATTAAAATTAATTTAAATTAAATAAATTAAATTAAAAATTGAATCTAAACCAAATCAAATTAAATTAAAGTTAAATTAAATTGAATTAAAAAATAACATAACCTAAGACATGAAGAAAATAAATATAAAGCAACTTGAACACTATTCCAAATTTAAATTCGATAACTGAAATTAAACTAAATCACAAACCATTTGAACACCAATTTGCCCTCGAAAGCTTTTGTTGTCATAACTTCTGAATAAAACATTAAGTGAAGTGTTACTTCACTCATAGGATATTCAAATGTCCTAGTTCACTAAGCAAGATAACAACAAAACTTGAAATTCTCGGACGATTAATTCATTTGTATAATTAAATTCATTTGGACTTAAAACAACTCTAGTAATATTGAAAAGATGTTTAAGATTCTTCTTAAACACTTCCTCAATATGATAGGATACTTATAAGAATAATTGAACTTAATTATTCTTTGATGAAGAAAATCGTCCTTAAACCAAAACACAAGAACCTAGACGTCATAAGAAATGACTAGCTATAGGATTAGGAATTTGGTAGAAAACCATAACCCTTCCCTTAGCTTTACCTAGGAACTTGCTTAAATATTCTAATTGTGTTTTAATTGCAGCTTGGGATGACGGGAAGACCCTCCAGTACGCTTTTATTTTATCGCAATTTACCTTATCGCAATTTATTTAATCGCATCGCATTTACTTTTCTCGCATGATAAACAACTGTCGCATGAAAACCCACACCTTTAGGATAGTCCCTAAAACTGAAACCAAAACTAAATTAAAAGTCATTGCAAGATAAAATTCACCGCCACAACATTTCAAAATATAAAACAACTCAAAATTTAATCACAAACAGAACACAAAACTACAACTACAACTAAATTAAAACATCTTGTTGGATGATCGGGAATACCTCGGATGATGTAACCTACGTGTTGCTAACGGGATTTCCCACGGTCTAAATGAAAGTGTGGAACTCATTCAGTTGAGTTTAGCAAATTCATCTGGACTAAGTGAATCCAATAAAAATAACGATGCGGAAGGATGGAACCGTGGGATCTTAACCGGTGTTGTTATAATCAACTTTAAGATTTGTTTTAATTAAAACATAAAAAAAACACTTGGATTTTAAGACTTCTCTAAACTAAAACACTTTTCTCATCTCCTGATTTATGACTTCTATAACTAAACCTCTGCAACAACAAGGAACTTGGAGCATGGTGGGCAGCACGGCCATCGTCGTCAGCAAAACTTGAATCTACTTCAGCAAAACTTTCTTAGAATTAAATAACTAAGCCATAGGACTTCGAGGTAGTTTTCCTAGTGCAACATAAATCCTCAATCTTTTGTTAGGCATTCGCATTGCAAATTAAGCCCTAACCGGTCTTAGGATTCCGAGGTAGTCGTCCGATACGACATAAACCCTCACTTCTTCCAGGCTATTTGTGTGATTTTTATCACACAAATATAAGTCCTAATTAATTAAAATCGGCAAGATTGAAATACTAAGTAGACATTAGGACTTTCCTAAATTCAAGCCAAACAATAGGATAGTTGGGAAATTACCGAAGTTCGCTTCGAATCTGTAATTTCTCCTACCTTTCTTCATTTGAATTCCCAAAATAAAAATGTTCCAAATTTGATCCATTCCCTATTGAAATCCCAAAATTCAATCCCTTGAAAACTTAAACTTTGAAATTCTTGAAAGCAGAATTACTGATTATTATCGAGAGTTTTCTTAGGTGATTCCTGTCACTTAAGATGTAATTAACTATAGGGGCTTGCCCTTATAGGGAATTTAAAGAACCCGTGTAATATAAACCCCGTTTAATGCTTTCATATTAAGCAGGGGAATTTGTCGGCTTATAAAATTGGTTCGCAGACCAAACGGATGTCACAAATCTTCTAGTTTATTTAATCGAGCCCCATGACCAAGTAGTGTGTCTATACTTCGGGATAGATACATAACTTGTGATGTGGCGCTCATTTATAAGAACTATTCGGGAAGTGAGATCAGTTTGATTTCATATCTTAAGATTTTCAAATTTAAAATTATTTTCAAAATCAAATACTACTTTCTAAATTATATATATATTTAAACTAAATTTAAAATCTTAAAATTCACCGCACAATTTCTGTAGGCGACCTCTTTTCAAAATAAAACACACAACAACCTAAAAATAACACCGACATATTTCTGGCGACTCTGCTGGGAAAAATTCCTCTCTCCATTTTAATCAGATAATTCTGCTTTCAAAAATCGGTAGTGTATCCATATTCCTAGTGGATCAAACTACCCTTCTTTCCGTTGGAGTACTATGTTCATTTCTACCTTGAACAAGTATGGCCAACATTCTCTCGGATTTAGGAGCCACCTGCTTGGACACCCCTAAACGGAGAGGTTCCGAGATCCTCTTGCCTCATTTCTGAGGTGGGGTGGACCCCCAATAGGTGTTAGTTTAGGAGTGATCCTTCGGGTCGAGAAGTCTTGCATAAGGCTTTCTTTTCCTTTCCAACTCTGAATTGGGTTCATTACCTTCTCTACACCTTTGAACATTCCGTTCTAAATAAACAAACCCTCTAATGAATGACACTTTTAACAAATAACTTCTTCTTATAAATATATGAACAAGAATGTGTTCGGACTCTTTTCGATTCCTTTCTTTTCGTCCTAATGAGAAGAAGCATAACTCGGACCGACAATCGAATCTACCCCGCGAAATGGAAGCCCCAAAGCCGATTTTCTCCTTCACCAATGGACTGGACTTCCCGTTTACAAGGATGAGCCGCCCGACAATGGGATCATCCGGTTTGGACAAGGATTCGAGAACACAAATGTCAAGATCACCGACGTTTCCCTTTTCGCGCCGACAAACAAAGTATCCGAAGCTAAGAAGCCGCCGATCGAGTTCAACCTTAGGTCAACTCGAGAGTTTCCTCCCCGCAAAAGATTCCAACCGAGAGGAGTACCGCCGTCCACGAAGGACCGTTCTTGCTACCCCCACCGGTCTAGTTGTCTCCGCACCTACCCCGGCTTCGCCAAATTAAAGGGGAAGGAAATCCGAACTATGGTGAACCTCGTTACCGTGGAGGGTACGTACTTTCCCGTGAGACCTTCGTTTTGAAATCGGGTCCAGTCTCAAGAATTCCATCACTAACACGGACCCAAAGAAGGAACAAAAGTAGGAAGATTGCCGTGAAGGCCGTAGCCGCCGAAGTTGCTTTCCTGGAGGAAATCCCATAAATCCCCGAGTACACACCACTACCCGAATACATACCATCGCTCGAAGATACACCCTTTTTGGAAGGAAGTAGATTCCACCCCTTTCCGCCGCAGCTGACGAGGAAAATGTCCGCAGGATTGTTTCTACATTACCTCGACCAACATACTACAACGACAGCAGAAAGAAAAGGGCTAGGATTACACCATTCGCCCGACTACAGACTGTGATCGAGAAGCTAGCAAAGAAAGAGAAATGCCCAAGTATCGGAGATTCTACGAAGGATAGGGCGGGTGCCGACCAAATCCCGTCTCGGGCCCCGAGTAGAACCCGCCATCGTTACGTAAAAGCCAAATAAAAGGATGAAGGCTAGTCCGCCCGTCGTCATTTCGAGATTACAGATTAGGGAGGATACCACCTTCCAAAGATTTGGCCGACGCACCATCCGGTCCTGCACCTTCCGCTCGCTAGAAGGATGGTATGGCGTCCCACTACCGGACAACTAAGATCGAAACAACGACTCGAGAAGGAAAGTCTCGTCAGAGACTTGAATCGAAGAAAGCGCCACCGCAGTAGAAGGGGACTCGCGAGAAGGGAACCCGACAGCCTATCACACGACAACCGCGAGGATGCATAGAAAAGACCGCTAGAGGACGCTATGGAAAAGTTAAGGACCGATATTCGACGACTAGCAAAAGAAAGAGAAGAGAAATTCGGAGACGAGATCGATTCATCCGAATTCATGGACGATGAGTATGCGAGAAATCAACATGGTCGAAACGCGAGCTTCGTCGCTTCGCAAGGTGCTCCCGCAGCTCGCGAAAGAGAGGAGCCTGAAGTAATGAGGAGGCAGACTTCAAGAGAGAGATGATACGATCGCCCAAATGGCTAAGAGGATGGAAGAGATGGTCGTAGCCCTAGCCACTCTCCGCAGTCAAGTGCAACCCCAAAGAGAAACACCCCCGCAGGTCATTCACATTGTAAACGGAGGAAAGGAGATTACATCCGTCAACTGGGATGATCGCCTAAAGAAAGATACAACACAAAGTATGATTCCAGAAAAAGATATCAAGAGCTTCGTGGAACAACGAGAGTGCGAGAAGCCTTAGCATAATCAAAGAGCGGGACATCCATTCGGACGGGTAGACCTTACCCGGAAGAATTCGACGCCGTCCAATTCCCAAAAGGCTTCGTACCACCTCTCGTTCAAGACCTTCGATGGAACCGGAACCCCCGACAAGCATGTTGCACACTTTCGTGCCGCTTGTTGCAATGCCGGCGGGAGCGATGCATTACTCTTCCGACGATTCGTCGCCACTCGTCGTGGATCGCCTTTGATTGGTATGCGGAATCACCGAATGGTTCGGTGAAGACGTTCTCGTAACTAGAAAACCACTTCATCAAGCGATTCGCCGGAGCTCAGCACCACATCACTATAGGTGATTTAGTGGTAGAGAAGCAGAAGCCGAACGAAACTTTGGTGGATTACATACTTCGATGGAGAAATCTAAGTATGAAGTGTGAACCACAATTACAAGAACAACATGCAATCGACATCTTACTTAAAAGCATTCATGGCCCGATAAGCACTTCTCCTCAAGGGATTTACCATTAAGACTTTCGAGAAGTTGTTAAGCAAGGCCGGAAGCTCGCAAGAGGAGGCGAAGCAATTAAGTTTCGCCGACAAGACGTACAAGCAAAAGCCTGTGAAAACTTTTGAAAAGAAATCCGGGATCATTGCAGCAGTCGACAAAGGCAAGCAACCGATACAAATATTGTCCGAACGGCCGCAGCAACCTCAACAGAATTACCAGCAACTCCGATCCAGCTATCAGTCACCCCAATAGTATGAACAACCGCCTCGTCCGCAACGTACATTAAGGGAGCTTCGAGAGTGGAATATCCATTCAAGAATGAGGCAAGCAGCCGAAAATGTTCCGTAGTCCGATGAAGACTCCGCATTTCCAATGCCGCAGCCTAAGAGACCGAAGAAGTTAACAAGAAAGGTGATCCCAACTTTTGCCCCTACCACCTGGATGCTTCGGACACAAGATAGTAAGATTGCATTACCTTCAAAAGTTGGCTCAACGACAATCTTCGGAAAGGGAATATAACAATCCCGAAGGAGTACATGAAGGAACCCCAGAAAGGAGGTTCTGTCAATGTTGTCTCGACTGATCTCATTGTTCCGATAGATCCCTATGCTACTGATAATGGGTGGACTACCGCTTGGACAAGGTCTTCGAAAAAGATTTTGGATGGCATCCAAACCGCTTCGGTGCGAGCCTCAATTCAGAGTTCGAAACCTGTTAAGCCGACACTATCACTTGCGATAGAAGAACCACCTCAATAAGAGACAATTGAAGAGAAGAAGAAAATTGACGAAGAAGAGAAGACCGAGGCTCCTAAGGCTAAACTAGGGGCTGCTTATCCTAGGATAGTTGTTTCGGATTCGGGGGAGAAATCCCTCGAACCTCCGACTCGTATGATAATCCGCTCACTCTGGTGGGATCTTATAATGATAAGGGTTATGGCGTTGGCTACGTTTTGACTGTTTCTAACGATTACGTAACTAGCAACAATCCGGACATCGATTTCGATACCAATGACAATTCTCAAATTATACACAATCTCGACGATCGCAATGACGAAGAAGACATCCATCAAGGAGGCTACGAGAGTTCAACAAGCAATGAATCTATTTGCGAGTTCCGAGGAGCTCCAGTCACAATAGAGTTAGAGCCTTCAGACTCCGAGACTAATCCAGAAAAACCTATCATTCCGATTCAAGAGGAGACATCAACAAACTCAACACTAGATTCAGAAGAAATTACAGAAGTCAACTTAAGAAGTGGAAGAGTTCTACCTCCGAGGATGGGTCCAAAGGACAAAGGAAAGCAGGTGGTTGTTCAGGAAGAACCAACCCCGGCAGAAGAAATACCCATTCGAGAAGAAATCGAGACACATGGAAATAAAGTGGATTACAACGTGCTAGCCCATCTTAGGAAACTACCGGCCAAACTGAGCATCTACGACGCTCTCATCTTATCAAAGGAGATGAGAGAAACTCCGATCAAGGCCTTGCTTGATCCGCAAATTTGCTAGCTCAAATGACCTGGAGATTCCTTAGATGAGGTTTGCTCATTAAAGGAACAACGAGGTGTCACCTTCACGGACAATGACCTACTACTCGGGATGCCAAACCACAACCGACCGTTGTACATTTCGGTCACAATTGGGAAGTTTACACTCTCCGAGTATTGGTGGATCCGGGAGCATCAATTAATATAATGAGTCTTCGAACGCTAAGCATACTTGAAATTGATGCTCGCGAGCTCGAAGCCGTACAAAATGTTATTAAGAGGATTCAACCGTAAAGGAGAAAGAGCCCTCGGATCAATAACACTACTAATGAAGACCGGTGACTTAGCAAAGACAACCGCAAAATTTCACATAATTGATTCAGAAACGTCGTTCAACGCTCTACTGGGCCAACCATGGATACATGAAAATAGGATGATACCATCATCTCTACATCAGTGCATCAAATACTACGATGGAGGAGAACAGTGCATCAAAGGTGACTTACAACCATTCTCCGTACATGAAATTGGAATCCATGAAGATGCAGCTTATTATGCACCTCCGAAGAAAACAATCTTCTCTAGAGATACCATAACAAATGAAGCAAAGAAAGTTCGGGACAACGAAGAACCTGAAGTTCTAGTCCAACAGTCACTCACCACTCCCTTACGGCGAGATGGTGAAGGTTTCTCCACAACTCGCATCCGAGGTCGAGGCCGGGGACGAGGTCGTGGTAGAGACGTTAGGACAATTGGACAAAGGAAACCAGCCATCAATGTTGATTGGGAAGATAGTTCTGAAGAAGAAAAAGAGATCAAACAAGAAGCAGCGACAATAAGTCAGAAAAAGCCGCAATTCAAGATCTCTCTCGAAGATGAGAAGAACGAAGAATACAAATCGATGTACGAGAAGATTAACCACTATGTACATGCTATGACCCTGACCCCGATCCATCCTAATAAGATTGAGGGTATAGTGGTCAAAGAGGTACGTAGCAGCGGTGCAAAGCCCATCAAATTCTACCGTGGTGCTCCTTCCTCCAAAACTGAAAATAATGTACAATTTGAAGATGTCACTTCATCAGAATTAATGGAATTACCTTTTGAGTGGTACTCTCCCTGTGTTCAAAATTTAATTCAGTGTGGTTTCTTACCTCGACAATGGACAAAAGGCCAATCACAACATTTTGAAAAATTATGGAATAACTCCGGTCGCCCACCCAATTCAAAGCATGGTCTCAGATTCGGCACGATAGGATCGCCTGACGATACCGAATTTTGCTTGGTTGTCACTTGCGAGTCTAATGAAAACCGCATGGAAACTACGGAAGAATTTGAAGATTTACAAATTGGAGATGCTCCACCGTAGTTCGAAGAAGAGATCAAATCTACAATAGATGAGTTAACGGAAGTTAACTTAGGTACTAGCGAAGAGCCTAGACCTACCTTTGTTAGCTCCTTACTCAATAAAGAAGACTCCGAAGAAATAATCAAGTTATTAATGGAATTTAAAGACCGTTTTGCTTGGAGCTACGATGAGATGCCGGGATTAGCTCCGGAGGTCACAGTCCATAAGCTAGAGTGGATCCTACTTCGTCCCAGTCAGACAAGGTCCCAGAAGAATGCGTCTAGAAATTGAACAACAAGTCATAGCTGAAGTTAAAAAGTTAATAGAGGCCAAATTTGTCCGTGAAGAACAATACCCGACTTGGTTAGCCAATGTGGTGCCAGTCAGAAAGAAGAATGGTCAGATCAGAATTTGTGTGGACTTCAGAGATTTAAACAAGGCATGTCTAAAAGATGAATTCCCTCTACCGATCCCAGAACTAATGATCGACATTGCTTCGACACATGAAATATTCTCATTCATGGATGGATCTTCAGGATACAACCAGATAAAAATGGCTCCAGAAGATGAAAAGCTTACAACATTCAGGACGCCGATCGGAGTATAATGCTACACGATGATGCCATTCGGACCGAAGAACGCAGGAGCAACATACCGGAGAGCAATGACAAGAATTTTTGATGATCTCATCCACGATCAAGTCGAATGCTACGTGGACGATGTGGTCATCAAAAGCAAAGTAAAGGAAAACCACATGTATGATTTGAGAATTGTTTTCGAACGATTAAGACAATTTAACCTTAAGATGAATCCCTTAAAATGCGCCTTCGGCGTCACCTCCGGGAAATTCTTAGGATTCGTTGTCCGACATCGTGGAATTGAAATCGACCAGGAAAAGATTAAAGCTATCTTAGAAATGCCGCCTCCCAAAACCTTAAAACAACTACGATCTTTTCAAGGGAAGCTGGCATATTTTCGACGCTTTATCTCAAACTTGTCAGGTAGGTGTCAGCCTTTCTCGGCACTAGTTAAAAAGGACGCCAAATTTATTTGGGAAGAGAAATGCCAGAGGGCCTTCGAGGACATTAAACAATATTTAATGACACCTCCTGTCTTAGCAGCCCCAGTCTCAGGTAGACCACTGATACTTTATACCGCGGCTTTAGACGACTCTCTCGGAGCCCTGTTAGCCCAGGACAATGATGAGGGTAAAGAAAATGCTCTTTACTACCTAAGCCGTCGTTTACTTCCGACGGAAATAAGGTATCCCGCAATTGAAAAACATTGTTTGGCCCTGATCTTCACCGCTCAAAAGCTCAGGCACTACATGCTTTCTCATAAAGTCAATCTGATCTCGAAATTTAATCCATTGCAATACTTGATGACTTGTCCAACGCTTTCCGGCAGACATTCCAGATGGTCGATGATATTATTGCAATTCGATATAACTTTCGTGCCTCTTCGTGCCATAAAGGGACAAGTCTTAGCGAGATTTCCTCGCAAAGACACCCTTTGCGGCAGAATCTCCTCTCAATGACAATTTGCCGGATGAACAAATAATGAACCTAGAAGACCCTGATGATCGATGTTGGGAATTTTCTTTCGACGGAGCATCTTCAGCACACAAAGACGAAGAATCGCAAGTGATAGTACCCGGTAAGACAGGGATCAGATTAATCTTTATAACACCGGAGCGGGGGATGTTAAAATACTCCTACCACTTGACAGAGCCGTGTACAAATAACGAAGCAGAATACAAAGCCCTCATAACAGGACTGGAATTAATTATTCAAATGGGGATAACAGACATCAACATCTACGGGGATTCGCAGTTAATCATTCAACGGATCGCGGGACAAGATAGAATTTTAAAACCAAGACTCGAGCAATACTTCCAAGTATGCCATACAGTTGTTGGAACAAATTCCGAATGTGACAATCTACAAAATTCCCGTGAAAGAAAATGCTTTAGCAGATGCATTAGCTCGTCTCGCAAAAGAATTTGCTCGCTCGCAGGATGAATCGGTGGAAGTGTCGGTTCACGCGACGTCGTGTCCTATCACAGCCTCGACATAGTCACAATACACAAATCGGAAAAAGAAGAAGAATCGATTGCAACAGTGACATAAAACACGAAGATCGGCGACGACCATTAATGACTACCCGCAAATAGGAAAACTACCAGACGATAGGTCATTAGCCCACCAGATCAAGAAAAGAACTCTGTCTTATGCATTAATAAATAACACGTTATATAGAAGGTCTTTCGATCAAATGTGGCTAAGGTGCCTAAGCGGGTCCGAGACCCGTGAAATCGTTAAAGAGGTGCATTCAGGACTCTGTGGCGCTCACCAGTCGGGTCCGAAGATGAAAATGAAAATTAAAAGATTAGGGTACTACCGGACCTCGATGATGACCGACCGCATGAAAATCGCCAAGAGCCGTCACCAATGCCAAGTGCACGGAATGGTTCTACACCAACCTCCAAATGTGTTACATCCGACAATTGCATCGCGGCCATTCGAATGTTGGGACACGGATATAGTGGGTCCAATAGAACCACCATCTTCAAAAGGACATCGCTTCATTCTTGCGGCTACGCATTACTTTTCCAAGTGGGCGAGAGGCAGTTCCACTTAGAGAAGTGAAAGCACACCACGTGCTACGCTTTTCAAGAACCAAGTTGTCTACCGTTTTGGAGTGCCGCGCAGATCATCTCGGATAACTGGGTCGGCATTCGAAGCACACAAACCAATAATTTTGTCGTGAGACACGGAATCGACCGGTGATATTCAACAATTTACTACCCAAGAGCAAACGGCTCCAGTCGAGGCTTTTAATAAAACTCTCGTTCAAATCTTAAAGAAAACCTTGGACGATAATAAGAGAAATTGGCACGAGAAGTTATTAGAAGCCTTATGGGCCTACCGGACAACCTTCAGAACTCCTACTCAAGCTACACCTTACGCTCTGGTGTATGGGTCCGAGGCAGTGTTACCTTTAGAGGTTCAGCTTCCTTCACTCAGAATTGCAGTTGCAAACAAAATGACTACAGAAGAAAATGTCAGATTACGACTGGAGGAATTAGAAAGCCTGGAAGGTAAAAGACTTGCAGCGCAGCAGAATTTAGAATTATACCAAGCTAAGATGGTTCAAGCCCATGACAAACTGGTCCGCCCAAGAACCTTCAAAGTTGGTGACTTAGTTCTCGTTCTCAAAAGACCTATTCTTGCACACCGCAAGATAGGAGGAAAATTTGAACCCACTTGGGAAGGGCCATTTGTGGTCGAAGCGATATACTCAGGAGGCTCCTACCTGCTAGTGAATTGCTAAGGAGAACGACATATGCTTCCGATCAACGGACGATACTTGAAGAAGTATTACGCTACCTGATGTTTCGAAGGAATGAATTCTTCATCCCTAGAAGCACGGGCGAAGTAGTTACTTATGACTGGGTCCGAACCCAAAAATAATAAAAAATGTGCTAAAAAATATATAATAATAAAATCGTGATAATAAAGTTTTCCTTGTTTTATCTTCCATATCAAGATCTTTTTCCTGATCTTTTCCCACTTCATTCCTGTTAAATTTAAAAATACAAAAGTAATAAAAAAAACTGTCTTTAATAAACATTTTCTTAATGTTCTTGTTCTTAGTACGACCCCCGATCCTTTTCCTTGTCTTTTCGCTGGGAAATGTCGAACGGGCGGTTGGTCTTGAACTTTAGAAATGGCGTAAGTCTTGTACTCGACGAAAAGAGGGTGAAAGATGGAGCGATAATCGAGATTGACTCGGACTTCGCACCAGCAGGCCTACAGTACGAGGAAAGTGACTGGGTCCCAGTTGACCGAGAGGAACTGCCCATTCGGACGAGTGATGAAAGTGGGTGGCCCAAGCCACCAATCCAAGACAGAAGAAAAGAAAAACAAACACTGAATAAGACAAGAAAATCAAGTCTGTAGTCGCTACGACAGAGGGCAGGCTTGTCAGCGCCACGCCCACAGAGATTCAGGAAGTTCGAAGAGCTACTCTCACAGCAACGCAACGAAGAAATAAGAATCGCCGTATCCGTAAGATGTTAACCAAACTAGCAGCGGACCAGCGCGACGAGGCAGTTGCTACTGCCAGTACATACACTTCAAGGACGCCGGTTCACCATGCATCGAAGAAAGGAGGCCGGCTCCTAGGATAACGAAGGGACCGGGGAAATCTCACGAAGGTCGAAGAAAGAAGGCTACCACGCCACCGGATAGAACCACCGTAATGCATAACCTTGTTGTAGAAGCAACCCGGAGGATGTCCCGACGGACATCATCCCCGAGGAGCCGAGGTATGCGGGGAGAACGTGAAGGGATTGAGCTGTATATCCCACAATATGTCACTGTGGCCCGCCATTTGCAAATTATTCCGGAGTACGAGCTGGAAAGAATGCGAATGTCGAAAAGAAAACTTTGAATACTTCGAGAGAATCGGAGGCGAAGGATCAATATACTAGAAGGCCTCGAGCTACATACGGACGTATTCTCGAATATGAACAACAACAAATCGTGGATTGCATCCGGGATTTGAAAAGATGGGCCGAGCGGGCCGCCTAAGAGAAAACACCTACTCAGAACCCCGGAGATGGATGTCAGGGAAAGGTAGAATTACAATACAATGTGGATGCTGCTATAATTTTGCAGAAGACAGGAAGGGAAACCCACCAGGGATACTCCGTCATGGCCAAGTTGATCCAATGCCATTAGTCATCAAGAGAATGGTAAAGAGATTGATAACATGGAGGGCACCGGCGCATTGCATACCCAATAGCTGCATTATTAACATTTACAAGCGAGGTGACCGCATACCCCCGCACATAGATCACCACGACTTTGTCGGACCTTTCGCACGTCTCTTTCCCGAACGAGTGTAATATCATGTTCGGATCCGACCTCCGGATAGCGAGGCCCGGGTGAGTTCCGAGGGCCGGTGAAGATACCATTATCGGTAGGTTCCGTCATGATACGAAGGGCAACGGAGCGGATGTCGCTAAACATTGCATACCGGGAGTACCGAGTGAAGCGGGTCTCGGTTACTTTCGAAGGATGGACGACGGGAAGACACCTTACCACTTCCGACCGGACCCGGAGCTAGAGAGCCTCCGGCCTTACGAGCTCGTGAGTTGCATGGAAAATATCACACCTCCAACGTACATCCATACGGCATCCTTGCCAAGGATGGCTTGGAAGGTGATGTTATTGACCATGTACCCCACTATTCAGACATGGATTTTTGACAGATACCTTTTTGGATGGATCGACAAAGATCATACACAATCCGTTTTGAGTCTACATGGATTGTATGAGATGTATTCCAAATCGCGTTGTATGATGTATCTTCGACATGATTGGAATGAAAGTGACCATGTCACATTCTTGGCCTTCACCTCTTTTGTGCAAATTAACTGGGAAACGCCATTAAAGTTAAATGAATTTCGAACAAAGAACAGAAAAGAAATAAAAAAAAGAATAAAAGAAAACTTTCCTTAAAAATCTAAAAAGGACGAACACCAAATTCACATGAACATTAAATAAACGATAAAATAAATTTGAATCGTTAAAGGATAGACAAAATGAACACAGATTCCAAATCAAATCTCAATCAAATTTCAAATTTGATCTTCCAGATCTCAAATCAAATTTTAAATCAATTTCAAATTCAATCTTTCCAGATTCCAAATTTCAATCAAATTCAAATTCGATCTTTTCAAATCTCAAATCAAATTTCAATCGATTTCAAACTCAGCCTGCCAAATCTGAAATACAATCCGTTCTATTCTCTCCCTTGTCTGGGATGGAAGCGGTTGATTCCATTGACGCGGATCGAATCTGATGGCGAGGGATTATATCCAATCCAAACCAGTGATTTCCGATCAACTCTTTTTGAACGGGGTATGTAACATCTACATATTCCCTCCTAATCTATTTCCTTCATGAAAGTCTTTTACAACTTTCATGAAATTTTTGAAACACCAAAATTCCACACTTTTTAAATCAACACTACAAATCTTTGCAAAGTCAATGACTACATCAAATCAAACTTTTGGAGTTGAGGATTCTACATCCGAGACTGCATTGCTTTATGATTCTTTCCCTATCGCAATGAAATACATCAAAATCAAACTTTTGGAGTCGAGGATTCTACATCCGAGACTGCATTGCTTTAGGATTCTTTCCCTATCGCAATGAAATACATCAAATTCAAACTTTTGGAGTTGAGGATTTTACATCCGAAACTGCATTGCTTTAGGATTCTTTCCCTATCGCAATGAAATACATCAAAATCAAACTTTTGGAGTTGAAGATTTTACATTCGAGACTGCATTGCTTTAGGATTCTTTTCCTATTGCAATGAAATACATCAAATTCAAATTTTTAGAGTTGAGGATTTTACATCCGAGACTGCATTGCTTTAGGATTTTTTCCCTATCGCAATGAAATACATCAAAATCAAATTCTTGGGGTTGAGGATTTTACATCCGAGACTGCATTGCTTTAGGATTCTTTCCCTATCGCAATGAAATACATCAAAATCAAATTCTTGGGTTGAGGATTTTACATCCGAGACCGTATCGTTTTAGGATTCTTTCCCTATCGCAATGAAATACATCAAAATCAAATTCAAACTTTTGGAGTTGAGGATTTTACATCCGAAATCGCATTGCTTAGATTCTTTCCCTATCGCAATGAAATACATCAAAATCAAACTTTTGGAGTCGAGGATTCTACATCCGAGACCGCATTGCTTTAGGATTCTTTCCCTATCGCAATGAAATAAATCAAATTCAAACTTTTGGAGTCGAGGATTTTACATCCGAGATCGCATCGCTTTAGGATTCTTTCCCTATCGCAATGAAATACATCAAAATCAAACTTTTGGAGTTGAGGATTCTACATCCGAGACTGCATTGCTTTAGGATTCTTTCCCTATCGAAATGAAATACATCAAATCAAATTCCTGGAGTTGAGGATTTTACATCCGAAACTGCATTGCTTTAGGATCCTTTCCCTATCGCAATGAAATACATCAAAATCAAACTTTTGGGGTTGAGGATTCTACGTCCGAGACTGCATTGCTTTAGGATTCTTTCCCTATCGCAATGAAATACATCAAATTCAAATTCCCGGGTCGAGGATTTTACATCCGAGACCGCATCGCTTTAGGATTCCTTCCCTATCGCAATGAAATACATCAAAATCAAATTCCTGGGGTTGAGGATTTTACATCCGAGACTGCACTGCTTTAGGATTCTCTCCCTATTGCAATGAAATACATCAAAATCAAACTCTTGAGGTTAAAAATTTTACATCCAATACTGCATTGCTCTGAGATCTCTCCTCATTGTAATGATTCAATCCAATCAATTTAATTTTCTTTTGAGGTTGAAGATGTTACATCTAAAACCACAAAATTCCAATTTTCACTTCTAGTTCAAATCCCTTCAAATTAATCTTGACAAAACTTCAATCTAAATTGAAACTCAAACTAAAATCTAAGCTCACACATCAAAACTTAAACCAAAACAAAATAAAATCTAAATTGAAATACCCCCAGGTCATGTGATTTGGGATTCACCTCCTTTTCCTTTCCCCAGCGAGAGTTCAGGAATCTCCTGTCTCGGAGATATACTTGACACTCCCCAGCGGAAATTCTTCTACTTCGTCCTAAATTTGTCACTTGGACATCCGTGTTGGTTTTGTTGATCTCTTCGGTCAACGCCAATATGCGCGGTGTGCTCCGTCAGCTCCCCACACCTATCAGGGTCCATTTGTCGACCTCATTTTTTACGAGGTCTTCTCTTCTTCTTTTAGTACTCTAGGATCTAGCCTTAGGCTTTTCCTTTCGACTATCTTAGAGGACTAGAATCGGGACCCACCACTTAGAAACTCAAACCACTTCTTAACTCCCCGCAAACTCCACAAACTCGACTATAGACCCCTAATCACCTAGAGGGTTGAAATCAAATGTGGAAGTTTAAAGGATGGGTTCCTATGGGACTCTTTGGCCTTAGGACTCACCCCGGGTGGCCCGGTCCGAGTGAAGGGGCTGACTTACACACACACTACATTTATACACTACACTTTCACACACCTATACTCAACTTGACCTCCCGACTCATGTAGGTGATTCACATGGATGGTCCTTAACCCCTAAGCCCTTGGCTAAGAGGGTTAGGAACAACATATTGGATGCCTCAAATGAGTCCCTTCATGGCTCATGTGAGCTTGATATGGCTTCATGGCTCAACCAAAATGATTTTATTCCACTTACATTTACCCAATCTTCAATTTTCCAAATTTTCAATTTTTGACCCCGGGACCCTACACCCGCTAACTTACCCAAGACCTCGAAACTACCCAAAATTTGCAAAATCACCTAAATTACCCAAAATTCCACAAAATCAATCCCAAACATTCCCACATTACTCAAATTGATCATCCATACCCAAAAATACCAAGAATTCCAAAAATACCTCCCAATACCCTCCAAATACCCAAAATACCCCTCTTGACCCAAAAATCCAAAAATTTAGAAAATTCCCAGAAAATTCCAAAAAATCCCAAAATATTCCCAATTTCATTTTGTGCAACTACACCATGGGCCAATTTTGTCAATTTACCCTAATTTTGTTAAAACCCCCAATTTGACCCATTTTAACCCTAAGTGAACCCAATGTCAAACCAAACCTACCCAATTGACCCAAATTCTGGTCCAATTCAATTCTAAACTTCAATTCAACATTCCTAACACCAATCTAGACCAAATCCAAGTCCAGTTTGATTGACATTTGAATCCAATTTCACTTTTGGCCTTAAAGCCCAATTTGGACCCATGACCCAAACCTAACCCAAACTAACCCCAAACCTTTTCTAAACCTTCCTTAGCATCCCCACAAACAAAACACTAACATGATTTAACCAAAATTTAGGCCCAAACCCCACTCAAATTCAACCCAAAGCTAAAAGGCCCAATTTTGACCTAAAACCTAACCTAACCCAAATAAGCCCAAACCCCAAAATCAAAGCCCAACCAAAGCCAAAACCTCTTTGAAACACTCCCATAAACATTTCCCAACATTAATTTTACATCAATTTCAACCCTAGCACAACATTTTCCCAAATTAGCCCAACTTCGATCTACATCGAGCCATTTACCAAAGAGGCCCAAATTCAAACCAATTCAATTCCAAGTCACACCAAATTTATTCCAAATCATTCATGAAACATTCTTAAACTAAATTCAACACTTATTGGATCCAATCCTTTGATAAATTCTCATCCTAAAATCAAAAAAACCCACTTCCATAAATCACTTTAAAAGCCCATCTAAAACCATTTCAAAGAGCCCAAAATCTACCCTAAAGCCCACATGACATTTCCATTTGCCTTCCATTTAATCAAAGCCATTCCCTAAGTTCAAATCAATCATCAAATGGTTCCAAATCAAGCCATATGCCAAATCCCATCAAATCACCCCTAAATTACCAAAATTTTCAAATTCCATTTTCATGAAATTGACCAAGCTTTTCCCCAAGCCAAAGACAAGCCATGAAGCCACATGCAAGCCATGGACAAGCCACATGAAGCCATGGAAGGTTTGACATGTGATCAAGCCATTAATGGCAAAAGGAGAAGCCTCTTTTAAGCTCCCTTAAAAAGGTTTTAACCCTTTTAATGCTTCACCTTAATCCATGATTAATCAAAATATTCATGGATGGTGACTTCTCACCCTTTTCAAGCTGATTCACCTGATCCTCCCTCAGCCCAAATCAGCCATGGAAGGGTGCACCAAACCCAAAATGGTGGGTTGACCCATTTGGACCCAAAATGAGCCTCTCCCCATACCCTTTTGATTCAAACCCTTTACACATGTCCATGGCCAATTGACTGCACAAACCTCCAGCCCTGACCCACCTGGACCTGAGGGTGACCCATGCCTGCCGGCCAGCCGCCTGGGTCGCCGGAAAACACCATGGCCGAGACCTTGGGAGGAGCCAAACTTTGGAATTCCACCTTGCTGAGCTGCCCCATGCCCAATGGCCACCATGGCATGGCTGTTCTTCCCATGCCCAGAGCAGCTGATCCCAACCCTTGGCCATCCCTTTGAGGCTCTCCAGCCACCTCTATTTAAACCCGACCCCCTCACGGCCATGAGAGGAGAGTTGCACAAACCTTGCCGAAACTCGCCAAAATTGTTCCAAACCCTTCTCCATCCTTAGAGCAGTTGATCCCCAGTGTCAATTTGCCCTAATCCCCACCAACAGAATCCAATTTCTCAACTGGAAATTCACCCAAAACCAGAACACTTTTCCACAGTGAGCTAATCCTCAAATTGACTGGTCCTACACCTTCACTGGACCAAGAGGAGAAGTTCCCAACTGAAAGCCCCATCTCCAGAGCCACCCAGCTTGCTCCAGCCTCCAAGCTTTGTGATCGGCCGTGGTCACTTTCATAGCTAGGCAATTCACCGCACTCAGGAGACTTCATCCGGAGCTTCGCGGGATCCAATCGAAGGTGACACAACCCTCAGATTGAAGCCACACTTCTCTGAGCAAAGGTATGAGCTAATTCTTCATCCCAAGCTTCTGGTGATTCTCCATTTCAAATGATTTAATTTCAATGCATGATCACCGTATAGATGTATTCGTCTCTTCAAGACGAATCCATAGAGCATAAGAACACAACCCTCAGATTGAAGCCACACTTCTCTGAGCAAAGGTATGAGCTAATTCTTCAATGCATGATCCTGGAGTATTGAGTGAGATATTAGGGATTTTGTGTGGATGGCTCTCGGGTGAGGATGCTTGGGGACGATGAACAGATGCCGTTCATTTAATACACGCGCGGACGGAAGGCCAGGATCGCCCCGGATCAGGAGATGGAACGACACAGCGGGGCCCCGGAGCGCTGAGTCAGATGGCGGCGTCGAATCGGAGAGCGCCACGCGGCGTTTCGGAGCCGCCGAGGTCGACGCGGCGCCGCGTGGATAAATAGAAAACTAGGGTATTTTCTGATTTATTTAATTCCCTAAACTTCAAAAATCCATAACTTTGTGTAGGGAAATCAGAAAAATAAAATAAAAATACCCTCTTGCTCAGTGAACAGAGGAGAATAATGTGGAAAAAAAATCATTTAATTTCATTAAGTATTTTATTTTTAATGATTTATTTACCTTCTGTATTGTTTCAATTCTCCATGCATATAGGAAATTCACCATGGCATGAGACCATATGGCTTTTGAAGCCTCTGAATTTGGGAACATTCTCTGAATTTTCCAAAGTCAGAGGCCATCCCTATGAGAAGTTATTGATTTTTTAAATTCATGTTGCTGTTTTGATTATTTTAAATCCAATAATTAGCATGATGTGAAATAAATTCTAGGAAAATTTGGTGATGTCTCTTATGACTAGAGGACCCTAGGAAAAATAGGTTTTGAATTAATTCACTTAATAACCCTAATCGGCTTAAACACCCAAAATAGCTCCTTAATTAATTAGAGCTAACCATATATCAAATTGGCTTGAAATCAATTCTCCACTGACCTTTAGGATCAGAGGAACCCACCATAAAAATTTGAAGTCAATTGACTCAGTTAGCCCTACTAAATGGGTCGATTAAGCCATTTAGTCAATTTGAACTTTAAAAATTCATAAATTCAAAATACTTTTCAAAAATTCACCAAATTGGTTTTGGAGCCTCTCTGATATCAGGGGAATTTAAGAAAAATAAAATTGTAATTTTCTAAAAAAGTTGATTTTTTGGTATTATTTTAATATTTTAATAATTAAAAAATAATAAAAATCATAAAAATAATAAAATTCACCAAAATGTCACATTTTGAATTTTAATCACTTAGGAATAAACCCCATATTTTTCTTAGGTCTATTTAATGAGATATTAAATTTTGAAGCCCTTGGGTAATTTTAAAATTTAAAAAATGTATTTTCTAGCATTTTCACTAAAATAATTATAATAAATCAAAGAAAAATCAGAAAATTGTAAAAATTGATTTCCTGATTTCCTTGATATCAGACAGATTTTTGAAAAATATAAAATTTATTTTTCAACCTTTATTTTATTTTTAAATTAATTAATACTCCAAAACTTAAAATAATTATAATAAAAATAATATAATTTAAAAAATCACCAAAATTGGTCCAAGTGGTCCTCTGGTCAATAGGAATGTCCCATAATTTTCCTATAGACAGAAACTTTCCCTTGGTCATATTATTAAATTTTCCTTGGAAATTCCTATTTTCCACCAAAAATAATTACATAAATAAATTAAATACAGAAAAATCACATTTTCTCCTCTCATGTCTTTATTGGCATATGAGTGAAGTCACATAAAAATTTCAAGTTCATTTAAGCTCAATTTAGTGAGTTATGAAATTATTAAGCTTGAAGGGCAAAATGGTAATTAAAATTTTAACCCTTAATTAAAACTTTAGGCTTAATAAAATTAAAGAGTAAAATATTTGATCCTAATCTGATTTGGATGATTGAAATTTAAATAATTAAAGGGTAGAAACTTACTAGACAATTTGAAAATAATTAAAATAAACTTTAATTAAATAATTGATTAAATTTGGAAGAATAATAAAATTGGAATTATTAAAATAGGGATATTATTAAGAAGAGATTTATTCTTTAATTTAAAAATCCCTAAATTAATCATCTCAATAATATTTAATTCCTAATTAAAATGATAATTCAAATTTAAGTTTTAAAATGTTAAAAGACTTAATCACTAAAATTAAATTAAAAAAGTTAAATTATTAAACCTTTTTTTAAATTTTCAATTAAACTAAAATTAAAAATTAAATTAAATTAAAGATTAAATTAAATTAAATCAAACAAATTAAATAAATTAAATTAAATTAAATCAGATAAATTAAATTAAATTAAATTAAATTAAATCAAAAAATAATAATAAATAAATAGTTAATTAAATTAAATTAAATTAAATTGAATTGAATTAAATTAAAACATATTAAATTAAATTAAATCACATTAAATTAAATTAAATTAAATTAAAAAAAATAAAATCAAGTTAAAATTAAAATTAATTTAAATTAAATAAATTAAATTAAAAATTGAATCTAAACCAAATCAAATTAAATTAAAGTTAAATTAAATTGAATTAAAAAATAACATAACCTAAGACATGAAGAAAATAAATATAAAACGAATCTCGAACACTATTCCAAATTTAAATTCGATAACCGAAATTAAACTAAATCACAAACCATTTGAACACCAATTTGCCCTCGAAAGCTTTTGTTGTCATAACTTCTAATAAAACATTAAGTGAAGTGTTACTTCACTCATGTGATATTCAAATGTCCTATTTCACTGCAAGAAGATAACAACAAAACTCGAAATTCTCGACGATTAATTCATTTTTATAATTAAATTCATTTGGACTTAAAACAACTCTAGTAATATTGAAAAGATGTTTAAGATTCTTCTTAAACACTTCCTCAATATGATAGGATACTTATAAGAACAATTGAACTTAATTATTCTTTGATGAAGAAAATCGTTCTTAAACCAAAACACAAGAACCTAGACGTCATTGGAAATGACTAGCTATAGGATTAGGAATTTGGTAGAAAACCATAACCCTTCCCTTAGCTTTACTTAGGAACTTGCTTAAATATTCTAATTGTGTTTTAAGTGCAGCTTGGGATGACGGGAAGACCCTCCAGGTACGCTTTTATTTTATTGCAATTTACCTTATTGCAATTTATTTAATCGCATCGCATTTACTTTTCTCGCATGATAAATAACTGCTGCATGAAAACCCACACCTTTAGGATAGTCCCTAAAACAGAAACCAAAACTAAATTAAAAGTCATTGTAAGATAAAATTCACCGCCACAACATTTCAAAATATAAAACAACTCAAAATTTAATCACAAACAGAACACAAAACTACAACTACAACTAAATTAAAACATCTTGTTGGATGATCGGGAATACCTCGGATGATGTAACCTATGTGTTGCTAACTGGATTTCCACGGTCTAAATGAAAGTGTGGAACTCATTCGATTGAGTTTAGCAAATTCATCTCGGACTAAGTAAATCCGATAAAAATAATCAATGCCGGAAGGATGGAACCGTGGGATCTTAACCGGTGTTGTTATAATCAACTTTAAGATTTGTTTTAATTAAAACATAAAAAAACACTTGGATTTTAAGACTTCTCTAAACCAAAACACTTTTCTCATCTCCTGATTTATGACTTCTATAACTATACCTCTGCAACAACAAGGAGCTTGGAGCATGGTGGGCAGCACGGCCATCGTCGTCGACAGAAACTTCGAATCTACTTCAGCAAAACTTTCTTAGAATTAAATAACAAAGCCATAGGACTTCGAGGTAGTTTTCCTAGTGCAACATAAATCCTCATTCTTTTGTTAGGCATTCGCATTGCAAATTAAGCCCTAACCGGTCTTAGGATTCCGAGGTAGTCGTCCGATACGACATAAACCCTCACATCTTCCAGGCTATTTGTGTGATTTTTATCACACAAATATAAGTCCTAATTAATTAAAATTGGCAAGATTGAAATACTAAATAGACATTAGGACTTTCCTAAATTCGAAGCCAAACAATAGGATAGTTGGGAAATTACCGAAGTTCGCTTCGAATCGTAATTTCTCCTACCTTTCTTCATTTGAATTCCCAAAATAAAAATGTTCCAAATTTGATCCATTCCCTATCGAAATCCCAAAATTCAATCCTTCGAAAACTTAAACTTCGAAATTCTTGAAAGCTGAATTATCGATTATTATCGAGAGTTTTCTTAGGTGATTCCCGTCACTTAAGATGTAATTAACTATAGGGGCTTGCCCTTATAGGAATTTAAAGAACCTGAGTAATATAAACCCCGTTTAATGCTTTCATATTAAGCGGGGAATTTGTCGGCTTATAAAATTGGTTCGTGGACCAAACAGATGTCACAAATCTTCTAGTTTATTTAATCGAGCCCCATCACCAAGTAGTGTGTCTATTCTTCGGGATAGATACATAACTTGTGATGTGGCGCTCATTTATATGAACTATTCAGGATGTGAGATCAGTTTGATTTCATATCTTAAAATTTTCAAATTTAAAATTATTTTCAAAATCAAATACTACTTTCTAAATTATATATATATTTAAACTAAATTTAAAATCTTAAAATTCGCCGCACAATTTCTGTAGGCGACCTCTTTTCAAAATAAAACACACAACAACCTAAAAATAACGCCGACAATTGCCTGATTATTCAAACCTTTTATAATGGATTAGTAGCATCTTTAAGATCAATCATCGATGCTGCTGCTGGAGGTTCATTAATGTCTAAACCATTTGATGAAGCTTACGCACTAATCGAAGAAATGGCAAAAATAATTTCCAATGGCCTGCTGATAGAGTAAATCCGAAAAGATAGCCAAGCATTCATGAAAACGATGCAATATCTATGTTAGCTTCTCAAATTGCTCGCTATATCTAAGAAATTAGATCATTTTGGAATGAACTACTCTCCTACTTTAGAAGAAAACTCATCTCGGACAAATCATAGAATCTCAATCTAATTATGAAACTTTAAATGCTATTAATAATAGAACTAATAACCCTTATTCAAACTATTATAATCCTGGTTGGAAAACTCATCCAAATTTTAATTGGAATAACACATCTAATCAACAATGGATGAATCAACCTAATCAAGCAAATCCAAACTATAAACCTAATTACCCACCTGGATTTAATAATAATAACCCTCAATTCAAAGATAAGAAATTATCTATGGATGAATTAATTTTGAATATGGGTCATCAACTACAAAATCAAGGAAATCAACTACAAATTCAAGGAAATCAATTACAAATTCAAGGAACATCTATTAAAAATATCGAAACTCAACTTGGACATATTGCTACCGCGCTAAATAATAGAATACCTGGAACTTTTCCTAGTAATGTAGAAATAAATCCTAAAGATCAAGGAAAAGAACAAATTAAAGCAATACAACTAAGGAGTGGAAAAGAATTAGAACCTCAAATTCAAAAAGAACTTAAAAGCCAAAAAGAGGAAGTGGAAATTGAAAAGGAAACAATTCAACAAGATTCAAACTTGGAACATCCTTTAATACCTATGAAAATTTCTGTTGAAACACCTCCACCACCATTTCCTCAACGACTAGCTCAACATAAAAAAGATAAACAATTTGCTAAATTCCTCGAAATACTAAAGAAATTAACAATCAATATACCTTTTGTCGAAGCTTTAGATCGTATGCCAAATTATGTAAAATTTATGAAAGATATTCTAAATAAGAAAAGAAAATTCACCGATAATGAAACAAGTCGCACTTAGTGAAGAGTGTAGTGCTATTATTCGAAGAAGCTTCCTGAAAAATTGAAAGATCCTAGTAGTTTCACTATACCCCGCGCTATAGGAGAAAAATTTTATGGAAAAGCTTTGTGTGACTTAGAGCAAGCATCAATCTAATGCCTCTATCGATTTTTAAGAGATTAGGATTAGGAAAAATTACACCTACTTCTGTAACCCTTCAATTAGCTGATCGTTCGGTTACCTATCCTAAGGGAGTTATTGAAGATGTGTTAGTAAAAGTGGATAAATTTATCTTCCCAGTAGATTTTATTGTTTTAGATATGGAGGAAGATAAAGAAATTCCTATCATTTTAGGAAGACCATTTTTAGCTACCGGAAAAGCTATGATTGATGTTCGAAAGGAGAATTAACTATGAGAGTAAATGACTAAAAAGTTACCTTTAATATTGCAAAATCAATGAAATATCCTGCACTAGAAAAAGATGATGAATGTTTTTGGATGGAAATACTTGAACATTTACAACAAGAACATTTTAAGGAATATTACGAAGATAAATTAGAAAAAGAAAACACTGAATTAATTGAAGATAATAATGAAGAACTAGATTATATTCAGGAAAGATTTGAATTTTTGGATAATACTGAAAACACTGACAAGAATATAGTTCCTTCAATTATTAAACCTCCTGAACTTGAGCTAAAAATATTACCTGATCATTTGAAATATGCTTATTTAGGTAATTCTTCAACTTTACCAGTTATTATTTCATCTAAATTAAACGAATCTCAAGAACAAAAACTTTTAGAAACTTTAAAAAAATATAAGAAAACTTTTGGTTGGACTTTAGCAGATATTAAAGGAATTAGTCCTTCAATCTGTATGCATAGAATTATTTTAGATGATGAACATAAACCTAAAGCGGATCCCCAAAGGAGATTAAACCCGATAATGAAAGAAGTAGTTAAGAAAGAAATTTTAAAATGGTTAGATAATGGTATTATATATCCTATTTCGACAAGTGCTTGGGTAAGCCCAATTCATCGTGTTCCTAAGAAAGGAGGAGTGACCGTCACTCGTCAATGAAAATAACGATCTTATTCCTATAAGACAAGTTACTCAGTCGGCGTATATGTATTGATTATAGAAAATTAAATACCGCCACCAGGAAAGATCACTTCCCTTTACCATTTCTAGACCGTATGTTAGATAGATTAGTCGGACATAAGTATTTTTGTTTTCTGGATGGATACACCGGTTATCATCAAATACAAATTGCTCCCGAGGATCAAGAGAAAACTACATTTACTAGTCCTTATGGAACTTTCGCTTTTCGAAGAATGCCTTTTGGATTATGTAATGCACCAAGAACATTCCAGAGATGTATGATGTCGATATTTAGTAAGTTAATCGACAATGGAATAGAAGTATTTATGGATGATTTCTTCGTATTTGGAACATCATTCGACACATGCTTAACTCATCTTGAAAAAGTATTAGAAGTATGTGAGAAAACAAATTTAGTTCTAAATCGGGAGAAATGTCAATTTATGGTTGCGGCGGCATTGTATTAGTGGCATAAAATTTCGAAAAAGGCATGGAAGTGGACCTCGCAAAAATTCAAGTTATAGCTAAATTACCACCTCCAACTACGGTAAAAGGGGTAAGAAGTTTTCTGGACATGCCGGATTCTACGTACGCTATATAAAAGATTTTTCAAAAATTACTAAACCTCTATGCCAACTTCTCGAAAAGGACAAGAAATTTGAATTTACAATCGAATGCCTGAATGCTTTTGAACTCTTAAAAGAAAAATTAATTACAGCACCTATAATAGTTTCATCTAACTGGGAGAAACCATTTGAGCTTATGTGTGATGCTAGTGATTATGCTGTACGAGTAGTTCTCGGGCAAAGATATGAAAAGATTTTTAAATTTATATACTATGCTAGTAAAACTCTAAATGATGCTGAAATAAATTATACAGTTACAGAAAGAGAATTATTAGCGGTAGTATATGGTTTTAATAAATTTAGACCTTATCTGATCGGAACAAAATGTATCGTGCATACCGATCATTCTGCTATCAAATATTTAATGCAAAAGAAAGATTCCAAACCAAGATTAATTAGATGGATGCTATTAATGCAAGAATTCGATTTTGAGATCGTTAATAAGAAAGGAACCGATAATCAAATTGCGGATCATTTATCAAGATTAGAAAATCATGAATTATCTTATATTGAAAATGAAATTATAGACATGCTTTTCCGATGAACAACTATATAATATCAATGAGTGGAAAATACCATGGTATGCTGATATAGTAAACTATATAGTTAGTAATATTTTACCACCTATGCTAACTTTGCAACAACAGAAAAAATTCATCCATGATACAAAAACCTATTTTTGGGATGAATCATATTTATATAAGCAATGTAAGTATTTAATTATTAGAAGATGTGTACCTTATGAAGAAACTGAACCAATTATTCAAAAATGTCATGATTCTGATTTTGGAGGACATTTTGGGACTGATAAAACTGCTTATAAGATTCTACAATCTGGATTTTACTGGCCTACTCTATTTAGAGATGTATACAGATATATTAAAACTTGCGATAAATGCCAAAGAGTAGGAAATATATCTAGAAGAAACGAAATGCCTCTAAACTTTATATTAGAAGTTGAAATTTTTGATGTTTGGGGATTAGATTTTATGGGACCTTTTATTCCTTCGTTTGGAAACTCATATATATTAGTAGTCGTTGATTATGTTTCCAAATGGATTGAGGCACAAGCTTTACCTAGGTGTGATGCGAAGAGTGTTTCAAAATTTCGATGAAAAATATTTTTACTAGATTTGGAATGCCGAGAGTGATTATCACCGACGGAGGAACTCATTTTAGAAATAAATGCATTCACAAACTAGTAGAAAAATACAATATTACTCATAAGATATCCATCGCTTATCATCCACAGTACTACGGATTAGTCGAAGTATCTAATCGTGAGATTAAACGTATTTTAGAAAAATCCGTAAACCCAAATAGGTTAGATTGGTCTATTAGATTAGACACTCACATTATGGGCTTATAGGATCGCTTATAAAACTCCAATTGGAATGACTCCTTACAGAGCTTATATATGGAAAAACATGTCACTTACCAGTTGAATTAGAACATAAAGCATATCAGGCGATTAAAGAATTTAATTATAATATGAAGGAAGCTCAGTGAGAAAAGATTGCCGCAATTAAATGAATTGGAAGAATTAAGAAATGAATCGTATGATAATGATCGGATTTATAAAGAAAAGATGAAATTATGGCATGATCGGAAGATTAATCAGAGAAATTTTGAACCAGGACAGGAAGTTTTTCTATATAATACTAGATTGAAATTATTTCCTGGAAAATCAAGTCTCGATGGTTAGGACCTTTCACCATAACTCAAATATTTTCATACGGAACTATAGAAATCGAAGATCCAAAACCGGACATAAATTTAAAGTTAATGGACATAGATTAAAACCATATTTCGAAGGTATAAGACCTAACTATAAAGAGGTTTTAATGCTTAGTCGACTCGATTAATAATCGAAATTAGGTCGGCTAACGACGTTAAACCAAGCGCTTTATGGGAGGCAACCCATATTAGTTATCTATTATTATTGTATCTTAATAGTTAGTTTATATTATTGAAACTTTACTACTCAATTATTATTAAGAATCATCACATATTCGAACCATTATGATGAGAAAAGAAATTATTCGATTTAGAGCGAAATTGGACATTATTTTTAAATCTCGCCGACAGCGAGGTTCGCGCCTAATTTAATTTAGTTTATTTGTAAGCTCGCTAACATGGAGAAACGAGCCCGCCGACAGTGAGAACCTGAAAGGCAGTTTTTATAACTAAGTCGTCGATGGCGAGAAACCTCCCGCCGACAGCGAGGAAGTTATAAAAATGAGTTATATATACTTTAAATGCTGATCTGGACGGTTTCAACTCCAATTCCTTTGTGAAAACCCATTCTTAAACCATTCTAAGTCCGCCTTCTTCACTAGAATTCATTCCATTCACCATAATGGCCTCCAAATTCTTAGATTCTTCTAAATCTGGAGTGTTTAACCGGAGGAAATTTGTGAGTGCGAAAGAGCAGCGGATCTTCAACAAGGTTTTGGTAAAGAAAAGAGTTATCAAGGAACGGGGATTTGTCAATCGAGGATTAGAGAATTCCACTACGAAGATAGAAGAAATGATCGCGCAGCGGCACTGGGAGGTATTTTGTTACACTACGTCTGCTGTTGTTATTCCAGTTGTGAAAGAGTTCTACTCTAACTTACATACGATCAACAATGGGAATATATACGTCCGAGGAAGATGGGTGACGTTTACTCCATCAAGAGTAAATGAGTTATTCTCTATAGAAAACACCCTGTATGTCACTATTCAAATTTTGTGCCTTCTCGATATAATATGAATGAGATATTTCGATATCCGACCGATGAAACAGAAGATCGGGAAATGCGTGAAGACGGGTATGTTAGTTTCTCTGCATCACTTTTGAATCATGTCTCGAAGCACTGACATTTTTTCATCTCATCTAAATTGTTACCTACTATGAGGGTAAATAAGGTTTTGAAAGAATGCGCTATATTGAATTATTGTATTCAAATTGGATTACCTATTGATGTGGGATCAATAATTGTTAAGTCTGCATTGGGTTTAATTGTGCATGGGTCAGTTCATGGACTTGGACACCCATCTACTATTTTTGCATTATGCGATCAAGACTGAGTTTCTTATGAAGCTTGGGAAAAGGTTCCGTTACCTTGGAAGCCGCTTGATCCTACAGATATGTTCCCTACTTTGGACAATAATGAAGACATTACATTTATCTCTGATAGAGCTTCACAGAATAATCCTATAGCAAGGCCTATTTCGGATAAAACGGAGTTACTTATGAAGAAAATTAATGGAATGGAGAAAGAACTACGTGAATGTGAGAGATTTAATCGACAATATATCCGATTTATTTGATCACATTGATCGGAGGATGAAGGAACACTTCGATCATTCTGGACACATGGAAGCTAGCTTTCTTCATTTACTGAGACAGAAGGGTTGGATCACTGAAGAATCTGCTTCGGAATTTCCCTTCAGGCCTTTCTATAACTTATTTATGCATCATTGTCATATCGGAAATATCAGAGAAGATGAAGATTCTGACCTTGAAGAGTAGTAGTAAAGATTTCCATAGTATGTTTGTATTTATGTTATTTGATTTGATTTAGATTTTATTATGTGTGGAGTGATAATTCGAATATCTCAAACTTAATTGAGATATGCGTCATAGTTTTGTATCGGCATTTAGTGTGTCGTGGATTGGTTTGCGATGTCGATTAGTAGTAAGGATTGAAGTTTGAAGTTTGATTATAGAGTTTAAAATTATGTTAGTTTGTACATCTCATGGATTTCAATATTAAAGTTAATTTGTTGTGTTGTGTGAATTTGTTTGTGTATAAGTAGCTAATCTTCATATTAAAATTAATAAATAATATGATCGGAAATATAATATAAGAAAAATCAAGGACGAAAATGAGTGAGAAAATTTCAAAAATTTTAAAAATTTTGGAATCTCGCCGAAGGCGAGAAAAATCCCACCGACAGCTAGATCGATCTCGCTGACAGCGAAGAATTTCTCGCCTACAGCGGATTTTTCCCGAGAGTTTTTGGTTCCGAAAAATATTAGCTCGCCCACGGCGAGATAAATCTCGTTGACAGCGAGGTCACGAAAAACACTTTAATTGACCGGTCAAAAACACTATTCATCATCCCCAACCTCCAATTTTCGCAAAAACCAACCTAGGGCTTGAGAGATCTTGGATTTGAAGCGATTTCACCACTCAAAAACACCGGATTTCATCTTCTCTTGGTAAGAGCTTCACTCCTATGCAAAAATTTTTTATTTTCACCATGTATTTTCACCACATTGCAAATTTTGGGAAAAATCAAAATGTGAAAAAAATATTCGGTGGAAATCCATGGAATTTGATCTAAATTGCTTACAAATGTTGTAGGAAGCCTTCTTAGGATTATTTTTAAGTTTAGTGAAAATTTTCATGATTTTCACAGATCGATCGAATGGCTCCACGACAAAACGTCGAGTAGAGTTCGACGAAAACCGATTCATCAATGCACGAGCACGTGCAAAATATTTTGAAAATATACAAGGAAGAAAGTGCATTGCGGATCGGGTATTCAAAAATCCGGGAGGAGAAGTAGAGCGGATTATAAAGGAACGAGGTTGGGAAAATTTTTGTTATGTTCAGTATAGAGCAGCTGTAGAAGTGGTGAAAGAATTTTATGCCAATTTGACTGTCGCTGAAGATGCACCAGTAAAGGTACGAGGGTTTTTTGTAGATTTCAATGTTGCAAGAATTAACGTGTTCTATGAAGTTCATGACTCGCACTTTAGCGAGTATGAAACTTTTGGAACGATGGAAGGACCACTGGAGGAAGTCATTAACTTTCTCACTGATGGGACCGGAGTATGGAAAATTAAGCAGCAGGAAAGAGTGAATTTTCCTCTTTCCAAATTAAATGCAGTCTCCAAGGCCTAGCATTACATTATTTGTTCTACTCTGTTACCCACATATCACCATAGTGAGATAACACGAGATAGAGCAATTCTGAATTTCTGCATTCAGAATAACAGGAGCATCAACATCGGGAGAGTTATTTATCAGAACATCCTGGCCACTCCTCGAAATGAGAGTGGAGCCGGATTGGGCCACCCCGGATTGATTTTGCACTCCGCCAACTTTATGGAGTTGAGGCTAGAGATGATGAAGAATGGGTGGAACCTATGAAACCACTTACAGCTGCTAACATTAAGAAGTATGAATCCCATGAAGGGTGGAGATCAGGAGTAAGAAGTTATTTTACTCAATCAAGTAGAGATATACCCTCTACTAGCTATGGATCTCCTGAGCCTACCACCCCTACCCTACAAGATCTGATGAATGAATTGACTCTGCATAGGAGGAGTTTTGAGCAGTTTGGAGAGACCATGGGGAGAAGGTTTGATGATTTTGATCAAAGGATTGATAATCTAGAGAGGAGACATGATTATGATAGTGAATACCTCCGACGACATTCGGAATATGAGATTGCATATTATGAAGCCGAACGTCGTTATAGGAGTGGAGATTTAGATGTTGTCTTTCCAGAATGCCCCGTGTACACTCGGCATCACCTCGCTCGGTCTTCTCAGCAGCCTACAGATCAAGGAGGGGATGATATAGTTTGGGACTTTGATGCTGAAGATTAGGACTTTATGTATTTTATTTGTTTGATGTAAGTTATTGTGGAAACTTTATATGTTTGTAATATTCAGTACTTTATATTTTGAGACATTGGATGTTAGTTAGATTAATCTGCTTGGATTGTTATAATAGTTAGTTTTTGTTTTTGTGTTAGTTAATTGCATTTGTTTTTATGTTAAATAGGATGTTAGTTTTTCTTTAATATGTTTTTATTTTATTTTGTATTGTTTTAAGTTTTCAAAATTGTTAATCTGTTAGTTCAATTGTTTTTAATATGTAGTAATTCATATGTGTAGTGTAGAGTTATTTTAATTGTTGTGTTTAATACTTATCTTAGATTTTATCCACTGCATTTTCTTTAAATTGTTATATATATATGGAGAATACTAACAAGATACAGGTTCAATGAAAAATGAAAAAGCTCGCAAAAATTTCAAAGAAAAAAAGAAATACCTAAACTTCAAAGGTATGATTTATTTACTTTCCCTTTTTCATTATTTAGAATAGATATAAAAATTTAAGTTTGGGGGGAGAGTAAAATACAAATTTAGTTATTAACTTGTTCCCAATTTCTATTTTCAAATTATTATAAAAGTGATTTTTATAGCAAATTTTTCAATTTGATTTAATACGAATTATTTTATTTAATTATTATAAAAGGTTAAATGAAATATTTCTAGTACTTTAATTAATTAAATAGAATAAAATATTTGGTTAAAGGGAATAAGAATATAGTAAACTATTTTTAGTAAGGAAAACTATATTCTAAAATTAAAATTCTTAAGTATTAAAGTGAAAAAGAAAAGATTGAAAATCAATGAAGTAAAAACTATGAAGTATATATAAGCTAAGAAACATTCCTAAGTTTCAAATTTAGGAAGATGAAAATGAAGTTCAAAATTATTAACAGGCTCTCCAGATACAGTAATCCTCATTAAAAAAAAAGAGAAAAAAAAAGAAAAAAAATAAAAAGTAAAAGAAAGAAAAAAAAAGAAAAAGAAAAAAAGAAAAATGAGGAGAAGCTTGAGGAGATGCCTTATCAAAAATTGGCTTCATTTGATTTAACCTAAAGGGAAAAACTTAGATATTTCCAAACTTATGTTTATGGATTAGAATTTTACCTAATAGTATTTTCTTGAATTTCTTATCATATGAATATCTTAAGTAGTTATTCTTTTAAATATAGTCATTCCCGAAATGAATAGTAAGCTAGAAATCTTAGACTTCGATGACTAAATAATTTATTTCTATAAGATTAATTAAATTACATGAATTATTTTTTTAACTTTATTATGATATTAATTAATCTAATTCATAGTTATTTAAATTGAAAAATCTTATTATAAAACTCAATATTTTTATGTAGTACTAAAATTACTTGAGGACAAGTAATAAGTAAGTTTGGGGGATTTTGATCGCTGAAAAATTTATTAAGAAATTCATACCTACTTTTTGATGAAATTGCACTTTAAAGAATGGTATTTTCTTTATTTATTGCAGGAATGAAGAATTTAGGTGATAAAAGTAAAAATCATAAAAAGGAGTGAATTTGGAGCAAAATCATGCAATTTGTGCTGAGTCGCCGACGGCGAGATCGAGCCCGCCGACGGCGAGGTTACGAGAAGAAAATTCTGAAGAATTTATAACTGTCTTCGTCGACAACGAGCCCGAGCCCGCCGACGGCGAGCTAGCGCGGTTTGAAGATCTTTAGAAGCCTCGCCGACAGCGAGGTAGTTCGTTGCCGACGGCGAGCTAGTTCAAATGGTGCAGATACATTGAACCTGGACACTTTTTGAAGGGATGCTTACACACCTCTTGGTCCTTTGCTCACCTCTATATATAGAAGCAAAAATTAAGTCTTTAGGGTGTTTTTTTTTGTGTGTTATTTTGTGTGTTCTAATTGTGTTAAGTCGAGTTTTGTGTCTTAGTGTGTGTCTTAGAGAGTTCTTGAGTGAGTTAGTGAGTTTTTAGTGAGTTTTGCTGTACTGAAAGGAAGAGTGAAAGGAACTGCGAGGAGTCTGCTTAGAGAAAAATTAAGATAAGTTTTTGTATTTATTGTTTTTAACTTTAAATGAAATCCATGCTTAGTTTAGTTTCCATGCATTCTGAGTAGTTTATTTAGTCTTTCTCCCTGTTTATGAAATTAAGTGACTTGATGAAATTAAAATAGAGATACTTTTATATATTAATAAATTGTGATAATTTTTACTTAAAACTTAATTTACTTTTCAAACTGGCCATTTGATTTGTTAAAATATGTTGATTATCAACTATAGTAAAAATTACATCTGATATTCAGGGAATTCAAAAGCCTTGGAAGGAGGGTGTGTTGACCTCATTTTTGATGAGGTCTTCTCTTCTTCTCTTTAGTACTTAGGATCTAGCCTTAGGCTTTTCCTTTGACTATCTTAGAGAACTAGAATTGGGACCCACCTTCTAGAATTTCAAACCACTTCTTAACTCCCCGCAAATTCCACAAACTTGACCGTAGACCCCTAATCACCTAGAGGGTTGAAATCAAATGTGGAAGTTTAAAGGATGAGTTCCTATAGGACTCTTTGGCCTTAGGACCGCTCCCAGGTGGCCCTGTGCAGTGAAGGGGCTGACTTACACATACACTTACACATACACTACACTTTCACACACCCCCTAAAACCACACCCATACCCAACTTGACCTCCTGACTCATGTAGGTGATTCACATGGATGGTCCTTAACCCCTAAGCCCTTGGCTAAGAGGTTAGGAACAACATAGATGGATGCCTCAAATGAGTCCCTTCATGGCTCATGTGGGCTTGATGCGGCTTCATGGCTCAACCAGAATGATTTCATTTCACTCAAATTTACCCAATCTTCAATTTTCCAAATTTTCAATTTTTGACCCCCGGGACCCTACACCCGCTTAGCCTACCCAAAACACTTAAAATTACCCAAAATTTCCAAAATCACCTAAATCACCCAAAATTCCCCAAAATCAATCCCAAACATTTCCATATCACTCAAAGTGATCATCTATACCCAAAAATATCAAAAATTCCAAGAAAACCTCCCAATACCCTCCAAATACCCAAAATACCCCTCTTGACCCAAAAATTCAAAAAATTCATAAACTTACCAGAAAATTTCAGAAAATCCCAAATATTCCCAATTTCATTTTGTTCAACTACACCATGGGCCAATTTTGTCAATTTACCCTACTTTTGTCAAAACCCCCAATTTAACCCATTTTAACCCTAAGTGAACCCAATGTCAAACCAAACCTATCCAATTGACCCAAATTCTGGTCCAATTCAATTCTAAACTTCAATTCAACATTCCCAACACCAATATAAACCAAATCCAAGTCCAATTTGATTGACATTTGGATCTAATTTCACTTTTGGCCTTAAAACCCAATTTGGACCCATGACCCAAACCTAACCCAAACTCACCCAATTCAACTCCAATCAACCCCAAATCTTTTATAAATCTTCCTTAGAATCCCCACAAGCAAAACACTAACATGATTTGCCCAAAATTTGGACCCAAACCCCACTCAAATTCAACCCAAAGCTAAAAAGCCCAATTTTGACCTAAACCTAAACCTAACCCAAATGGGCCCAAACCCCAAAATCAAAGCCCAACCAAAGTCAAAACCTCTTTGAAACACTCCCATAGACATTTCTCAGCATTAATTTTACATCAATTTCAACCCTAGCCCAACATTGGCCCAACTTGGCCCACTTGGACCTATATTGGCCCATTCACCAAAAGAGCCCAAATTCAACCCAATTCAAACCCAAATCACTCCCAATTTGCTTCAAGTCACTCATGATACATCCATGAGCTAAACCCAACAATTATTTGGCCCAACCTCTTTACAAAATTTCATCCCAAAATCCATTTTAAAATTCAAAAGCCCACTTTCCTAAACCATTTTAAAAGCCCATCCTTCACCACATCCAAAGGCCCAAAATTGGTCCCAAAGCCCACATGATATTTCTCTACATCATCCATTCAATTAAAATCATCCCTAAGTCCTAAATTCATCATCAAATCATTCCAAATCAAGTCTCATACAAATTTCCATCAAATTACCAAAAATTCCTAAAATCCATTTTTATGAAATTGACCCAACCTTTTCCCAAGCCAAATGGAGCCATGAAGCCATGCACAAGCCATATGCAAGCCATGGCAGCCACTTTACACATCACCATGTCATTTTTGGCAAAAGGAGGGAGTCCTTTAATGATTCCCTTAAGGGTGATTTAGCCACTTCCATGACTCCACTAAACCATGCTTAAACTTAATTGTACTTGGATGGTGACCCTTCCCCACTAATTAAGCCGACCTAAACCACTTTATCTTCAGCCCAAACTAGCCATGGGAAGGTGCACCTAGCCCAATCCATGCATTTGACCAATTTGAGCCAAAATATACCCATACCCCATTCTACTTTGATTCAAACACTTTACACATGTCCAAGCCCAATTGCCTTCACCAACTTCAAGCCTTGGATCTCCTGACCCTGAGAGTGACCAATGCTCGGCCGGCCGGCCACCAGTGTCGCCGGAAAACACCATGGCCGAGAGCTCACATGTGAGCCCAACTTGGAATTCTCACCTGCCGAGCTGCCCCATCCCCGATGGCCATTGGAGCTCGTTCTTCTCTTGCCAAGAGCAGCCGATCCCAAGCCCTAACTCTCCCCGGGAGGCCCTCCACCCTCTCCTATTTAAACACCACCCCTCTCGGCCATGAGAGGTGCTGAAACAAAACCTTAAGGAAACTCCGCCAAAATTGTTCCGGACTCCTCCCCATACACAAAGCACTTGATCCCCACCGAGATCCCCCTGCCATTTCTTCTCTCGCGAGCTCAATTTCGGAGTTGAAATCTAGGCCCAAAACCAGGACACTTCTCCACAGTGAGCCAATCCCCAAATTGATTGGTTCTACACCTTCACCGGACCAAGGGAAGGTGTCCACCAGCAAAAGCCCCATCTCCAGGCCAGCCAGTTGCTCCAGCCTCCAAGCTTTGTGATCGGGCTTGGTCGAAATCCCACCTAGAAAATTCACCAGAACAGGAGACTTCATCTGGAGCTTGCTGGGATCCAATCAAAGGTGCAACAACCCTCAGATCGAAGCCACACTTCTCTGAGCAAAGGTATGAGCTAATTCTTCATCCCGAGCTTCTGGAGATTCTCCATTTCAAATGCTTTAATTTCAATGCATGATCACCGTATTGATGTGTTCGTCTCTCCAAGACGAATCCATAGAGCATAAGAACATGAAAATCCATTGAGTATCGAGTGAGATATTAGGGATTTAGTGTGGACGGCTCTCGGGTGAGGACACTTGGGGACGATGAACGGATGCCGTCCATTCAATACACGCAAGGACGGACGGCCAGGACAGCGTCGGATCAGGAGACGGTACGAGAACCGCGGGGCCCGGGCTGCCGACTCAGATGGCGGCGTCGAATGGGAGCGCGACGCGTGTGCGTTCGGAGCTGCCGAGGTTGACGCGGCGCCGCGTGGATAAATAGAAAATTAGGGATTTTTTCTGATTTATTTAATTCCCTAAACTTCAAAAATTCATAACTTTGTGTAGAAAAATCAGAAAAATAAAATAAAAATACCATCTTGCTCGAGTGAACGAGAGGAGAATAATGTGGAAACAAATCATTTAATTTCATCAAGTATTTTATTTTTAATAATTTATTTACCCTCTCGCATATTTTTAATTCTCCATGCATGTATACAATTCACCATGGCATGAGACCATAGGGCTTTTGAAGCCTCCGAATTTGGGAACATTCCCCGAATTTTCCAAAGTCGAGGCCATCCCTATGAAGAGTTATTGATTTTTCAAATTCATGTCATTGTTTTGAGTATTTTAATTCCAATAAATAGCATGTTGTGAAATAAATTCTAGGAAAATTTGGTGATGTTCCTTATGACCAGAGGACCCTAGGAAAAATAGGTTTTGAGTTACTTCAATTAAAACAACCCTAATTGGCTTAAACACCCAAAATAGATCCCTAATTAATTAGAGCTAACCATACATCAAATTGACTTGAAATCAATTCTCCACTGACCTTTAGAATTAGAGGAACCCACCATAAAAATTTGAGGCCAATTGGACTTGGTTAGCCCTACTAAATGGGTTGATTAAGCCATTTAGTCAATTTAAACTTTAAAAATTCATAACTTTCAAAATACTTTTTAAAAATTCACCAAATTGGTTTTGGAGCCTCTCTGATATTAGTGGAATTTAAAAAAATTAAAATTTCAATTTTCGAAAAAAGTTGATTTTTTAATATTATTTTAATATTTTAATAATTAAAAAATAATAAAAATCACAAAAATAATAAAATTCACCAAAATGTCACATTTTGAATTTTAATCACTTAGGAACAAACCCCATATTTTTCTTAGGTCTATTTAGTGAGATATTAAATTTTAAAGCCCTAGGGTAATTTTAAAATTAAAAAAATGTATTTTCTAGCATTTTCACTAAAATAATTATAATAAATCATAGAAAAATCAGAAAATTGTAAAATTTAATTCTCTGATTTCCTTGATATCAGAGAGATTTTTGAAAAATAAAAAATTCATTTTTCAATATTTATTTTATTTTTAAATTAATTAACATTCCAAAACTTAAAATAATTATAATAAAAATAATATAATTCAAAAAATCACCAAATTTGGTCCAAGTGGTCCTCTGGTCATTAGGAATGTTCCCTAATTTTCTTAAGAACAGAAACTTTCTCTTGGTCATGTTATTAAATTTTCCTTGGAAATCTCTATTTTCCATCAAAAATAATTATATAAATAAATTAAATACAGAAAAATCACATTTTCTCCTCTCATATCTTTATTGACATATGAGTGAAGTCACATAAAAATTTCAAGTTCATTTGAGTTCAATTTAGTGAGTTATGAAATTATTAAGCTTAAAGGGCAAAATGGTAATTAAAATTTTAACCTTTAATTAAAACTTTAGGTTTAATAAAAAAATTAATAAATAAAATATTTGATCCTAATCTGATTTGGATGATTGAAATTTAAATGATTAAAGGGTAGAAACCCATTAAGCAATTTAAAATGATTAAACCTTAATTAAATAGTTGATTAAATTTGGAAGAATAATAAAATTGGAATTATTAAAATAGGGATATTATTAGGAAGAGATTTTTTCTTTAATTTAAAAATCCCTAAATTAATTATCTCATTAATATTCAATTCTTAATTAAAATAATAACTCAAATTTAAAAGATATTAAAAGACTTAATCATTAAACTAAAATTAAATTATTAAACTCTTTTAAAATTTCAATTAAAATTAAAAAATAAAATTAAATTAAAAATTAAATTAAATTAAGTAAATTAAATTGGATTAAATTAAATTAAATTAAATTAAAATTAAAAGTTGAATTAAATCAAATTAATTAAATTAAATTAAATAAACAAATTAAATTAAATTAAATGAATTAAATTAAATTAAATTAAATTAATAAAACCAAATTAAATTAAGTTAAACCAAATTAAAATTAAATTAAATGAATTAAAATTAAATTAAATTAAATTAAATTAAATTAAATCAAATTAAATTAAAATTAAATCAAATCAAATTAATTTAGTGTAACATCAAATCAAACTAAATTGAATTAAATTGAATTAAATTAAATTAAAAACTCAATTAAATTAAATTAAATTAAATTAAGTTGAATTAAATATAACATCACCAAAGACATAAAGAATTCAAAATAAATCTAAAATAACTTGAACACTATTCCAAATTTAAACCCATTAATGGAAATTAAATTAAATCACAAATCATTTGAATACCAATTTACCCTCGAAAGCTTTAGTTATCATAACTCCTAAACAGAATATTAAATGAAATGTTACTTCACCTATAGGATATTCAAATGTCCTAGTTCACTGAGCAAGATAACAAAACTTGAGACTCTTGGACGATTAATTCATTTGTGTAATTGAATCCATTTGGACTTAAAACAATTCTAGCAATATTGAAAAGATGTTTAAGATTCTTCTTAAACACTTTCTCGATATGATAGGATGTTTATAAGAACAATTGAACTCAATTGTTCTTTGATGAAGAAAATCGTCCTCAAACCAAAACACAAGGAACCTAGACGTCATAGGAAATGACTAGCTATAGGATTAGGAATTTGGTAGAAAACCATAACCCTTCCCTTAGCTTTACCTAGGAACTTGCTTAAATATTATAATTGTGTTTTAAGTGCAGCTTGGGATGACGAGAAGACCCTCCGAGTACGCTTTTATTTTATTGCAATTTACTTTCTTGCAATTTACATTATTGCAATTTCATTAATCGCATCGCACTTACTTTTCTTGCATGATAAACAAGTGTTGCATGAAAACCCATACCTTTAGGATAGTCCCTAAAACTGAAACCAAAACTAAGTTAAAAGTCATTGCAAGATAAAATTCACCGCCACAACATTTCAAAATATAAAACAACTCAAAATTTAATCACAAACATAACACAAAACTACAATTACAATTAAATTAAAACGTCCTGTTGGATGATCGGGAATACCTCGGATGATGTAACCTACGTGTTGCTAACGGGATTTCCCACGGTCTAAATGAAAGTGAGGAACTCATTCAGTTGAGTTTAGCAAATTCATCTGGACTAAGTGAATCCGATAAAAATAATGATGTCGGAAGGATGGAACCGTGGGATCTTAACCGGTGTCGTTATAATCAACTTTAAGATTTGTTTTAATTAAAACATAAAAAACACTTGGAAATTAAGATTTTCTCTAAACCAAAACACTTTTCTCATCCCCTGATTTATGACTTCTAAAACTAAAACTCTGCAACAACAAGGAGCTCGGAGCATGGTGGGCAGCACGGCCATCGTCATCAGCAAAACCTGAGTCTACTTTAGCAAAACTTTCCTAGAATTAAATAACAAAGCCATAGGACTTCGAGGTAGTTTGCCTAGTGCAACATAAATCCTCAACTCTTCGTTAGGCATTTACCTTGTAAATTAAGCCCTAACCGGTCTTAGGATTCCGAGGTAGTCGTCCGATACGACATAAACCCTCACATCTTCGAGGCTATTTGTGTGATTTTATCGAACAAATATAAGCCCTAATTAATTAAAATTGGCAAGATCAAAACATTAAATAAATATTAGGACTTTCCTAAACTCAAGCCAAACAATAGGATAGTCGGGAAATTACCGAAGTTCACTTCGAATTTGTGATTTCTCCTACTTTTCTTCCTTTGAATTCCCAAAACAAAATGTTTCAAATTTGATCCATTCCCTATTAAAATTCCAAAATTCAATCCTTTGAAAACTTAAACTTTGAAATTCTTGAGAGCAGAATTATTGATTATTATCGAGAGTTTTCTTAGGTGATTCCCGTCACTTAAGATGTAATTAACTATAGGGGCTTGCCCTTATAGGGAATTTTAAAAGAACCTGAGTAATATAAACCTCGTTTAATGCTTTCATATTAAGCGGGGAATTTGTCGGCTTATAAAATTGGTTCGCGGACCAAACGGATGTCACAAATCTTCTAGTTTATTTAATCGAGCCCCACCGTCAAGCGATGTGTCTATCCTTAGGGATAGATACACGGTTTGTGGTGCGGTGCTCGTTTATATAAACTATTTGGGATGTGAGATCGGTTTAATCTCATATCTTAAAACCTTCAAATTTAAAATTATTTTCAAAATCAAATACTACTTTTCAAAATTATTTATTTAATTAAATTAAATTAAAAATTCGCCGACAACTTCTGTTAGGCGACCCCTTTTCAAAATAAAACACACAACCTAAAAATATGCCGACAGGGTGCAAATAAATAGGGAAATAATATCACTGGGCGTAGAATTGAGCATTTTAGTGTGACAGACTAAAATATTCAATTCGGTCCTATTGTTTGAGAGCTGAAGTGTAGATGTTAGCTCTCGGGCGAGGGGAACGTGGGAGCTCGAGTGGCGATCGGTATCCTCCCGACTTAGTCGCGGATTCGGTAATCAAACATAGGATTAGTCGATATTCTTTACACTCTGACCAAAGGGTAAAGAATAGGAATGCTCCTATTTGTCACAATACCTTGATATTATCTATTTAAATTCATCAATCACTTAAATTTCTAAACAAGGGGAAAGATACTTTTTCTGAATAATTAAAACTTATTTAGCATTAGTTTTATTTCCTGCACTTTCAATTCGTATTAATTTTCTACTTAGTTAATTTACCTAATTGAAGTACTTAGTTTTCTTTATTGCGCTTAAATTCAGAATTCCAAATTTTCGTATATTATTATTATTATTATTATTATTATTATTATTATTATTACCATTATTTTAAAATTAGCTGTTATTTAATTTTCTCTTTCCCTGTGGGATCGATAACTGAGGACTCCACTAGAGCCTCGTATTACTTGATACGATACGTATACTTGTGTAGCATCTACAACATAAACAATTACAATTCTATACATATAATATAGCGGGGTCAAGTTTTTGGCTTCGTTGCAATCAAATTAAAATATCATAATATAAATTTGTGGGTCAGTAGCCAAGTGTGCAAGTTGATGTGTTAAAAATGACTCCTGAGATGGTGATGATGTGTAAGAATCTAATGTCCCAAGTTCAATGGGATTAAGCCAACTGGAATGGGTGAAAACTTAGGTTTTTGGTCATGAGAGGCTTTGGGTTTGGGGGTTTTTTGGTGAACAAGGTGGTCGGCTAGGTTAGGCGGGATCAGGTATGGCTGAGGGGGATTAATGATCATAAATGGAGGTTAAGTAGCCTGTGGCATGGGTAAGTGAGTTGGCCAAAAAAGGAGAAATGGTCATGCACAATTAGGGGGTCCTTTAGTCCATGCAATAAAAATTGGTTTAGCTAGGTGATATAATGGTTAGCCTCAGAACTTAGGATGGTGACTGTTGTGATTAAGTTTCAATTAAAGAGATTTATGCCATAATTCATTTTAAATGAACCACAAAAAGGGAAAAATGCCCTTGGTCAAGAGTTGAAGGCATGAATAGAAGTTCCTCATTTTTGCCACTTAGGGAATGTTCTTTGGGCAGAGAGCAAGGTCAAATTGTCCTTCTACATGTGCAAATTAGCCAAATCAAGAGATATAAGGCATTATTTGATCTGTTTAAGTGTTATTGGGCGTTGTATTTTGGGTGTATTGTGGTGTTATTGGTGGAAAAAACACAGTGGTATCACAAGGGAAAGGTTATTCAAAGGTTTTAGGGGTTTTGAAGGTATTTGGGATGTTAGCATGGCCTCATATGGACTGATATTATGATGGTTGTATTGTGGTAGTATTGGTGGAAAACCGGAAAGGAAACCTCCCAAAGGTGGCGTTATTTGGTATCCTATGGATCTTTGTGGAGTTTTGTGGGGTTATTGGAGTGGTTGTTGAGGTTTTGGTAGGTGTTAATAAGGTTAGGGAGTCTAGTGTTATTCGATTATATTTGATTTTATTAGATAATATTGGGGTGATAATGGAATGTAGTATTGTGAGAAAAGTAAAATGGTGTTAATGTGAAGAGGTGGAGTAATATTAGTGTTATTGAGGGAAATAAGTCAACGATTTGGTATTATTACGGGTGTACCACGGTAATACTCGGTGTTATCGACGATTTATTGCAAACGTTGGGTGGTATTGGCGATGAATTGGGTTTCAGTGGTGTTATTGCGTGATGATTTGAGGCTCCGCAAAGTTATCACGTGACATAGGCAGGTTTGGTGTTATTTGTGGGTGTATTTAGGTGTTATTATGGGTGTATTACGAAATGCAGGCACAATACTGTGGAGTTATGGCAAGAGCGTGAAGGCGGCGTTATTACAGGTTGTATTGTGGTTGTATTTTAGTGTTATTAGAGGTTTCCAGCGCAGTTTAGGGCTAGCATTGAGGGATTTTGGCTGGTGGGGTTATTTGGCTCAGGGCCGCGGTGGTATTTGGTGTTATTAGGGTTATTCTAGTGTTACTGACTCAGGCTCAGCCAAAATCAAGTCCAAATGGACTTACACTTGTTTCCTACCCCAATCTAACTCATAGTCACATGACAAAGCACAATTGGTGACCTGGTGAACCCTTATGCATGGTTAATTTGGCATAATTCAATTCAAGCTTTGGATTTGATGAAATTAGGTTGGGTTCAAGGTGGATTTAGGTTTAAGTTTAAAAATCTTGGTTTTTAGGCTTTAAATGGGATGAAATGAATTGGATTGGATTTCAGATTGAGCTTAGAAAATTTGGGTTTGGACTTGAAATTTGGTTGAAATGAATTGGATTTGAAATTTAGATGGAATTTGAGGAGAATTTGTAAATTTGGCAATCTTGGAATGGGATGGAGAGAATTAATGAGGGATTGATGTATCTTTATATTTAAAGTTCAAGGGACTTGGATTTGAACTTGGGCTCAAATTTTGGTAAAGCTAGATTTGGTTTTAGGAATTTTAGGAAGTTTGGATCAAATTCACTATTAAGGTGGTGGTATGAATGTGAGAAGTGGGAAAAACCTAGGGTCTCAATGGTTCTATGGGGATTCTATTTGAGTTCTCACATGTTGGTCTCAACCTCCTAAGTGATAAAGGTCAAGAACTACACATTTGAAACTCTAAGAAGAGCAAGGAAGTGATTTAACATCTAAAGGAGGTGGGTCCCATCACTGAGGTTCTAGGATAGCCAAAGGGAAAATCTTATAACTAGATCCTAAATTCTAAAAAGAAGACTAAACCTCAGCAAAATAAGGTCAACAGAACCTCTACACAGCTCCATAACCAACTTATAACAACAACAACAACAACAATAAAGCCTTAACCCCACTAAGTGGGGTTGGCCACATAAATCCTTTCCCTCCATTGCGTCCTATTTAGTGTCATATTTTCATTTAACTCTAATAAATTAGAATCATGTTTTTTATATAATAAGCCCAAGTCTTTCTAGGTCTACCTTTGCCTTTCTTAATATATGCCAAATCTAAAACAGCTCTCTCCTAATCGGATCATCAGATGGTTGACGTTTAATGTAACCAATCCATCTAAGGTAACTCGCTCTAATTTTATCTGACACTGGAGCTACACCAACCTTATCACAAGTATGTTCATTTCACATTTGTCTCTAAGTGTAAAGCCACTTATCCACCTAATCATTCTCATCTTGGTAACAATTAACTTAGTATTATGCTTATCTTTTAAAGGCCAACATTCAACACCATAGAGCATTGCACGTCTCACCACCCTCTTATAAAATTTTCCTTTCAGTCTAAGCTGTACATTTCTATCACACAATAGGCCCGAAGCATTCCTCAATGTCAACCAACGAACTTGAATTCTACTATTAACATCCGGATCTATAACACCATCGCTTTGAACAATAGACCTGAGATATCTAAATCATTAAGAACTTTTTAATAATTTGATCACCCAACGTTACACTTCTGTCACTAGAGGTAATATTACTAAAATTACATTTCATGTATTCAATTTTAGTTCTACACAAACGAAGGCCTTTAGAATCCAATGTAGACCACCATAATTCAAGTTTTTCTTGGACTTTTGTCTCATCTTATCCACGAGAAGGATATCATCAACAAAAAACATACACCAAGGTACATCCTCTTGTAAATGTCCAGTATGACTATCCATAACTAAAGAAAAAAAGATATGGGCTTAAAGTCGATCCATGATGTAAATCAGAATAAATAGAAAAATATTTGGTCAATCCTCTTTCAGTTCAAACACAAGTAATAGCTCTAGTATACATATCTTTAATGACTTGAATATAAGTCACATCAACACCTTTCTTCTCAAGGACTCTCCAAAGGATATCTCTTGGAACCTTATCCAAAGCTTTTTCTAAATCAATAAAAATGAAATGGAGATCCTCCTTATTATTTCTGTTCTTCTCCATCAAACCTCTTAATAAATGTATAGATTCCATAGTAGACCTGCCAGACATAAATCCAAATTGATTGTGAGAAATCTTGGTAAAATATCTTAACCTATGCTCAACTACCCTCTCCCATAATTTTAAATTATGACACATCAATTTAATTCCTCTATAATTTGCACACTCTTGTGCATCCCCATTATTCTTAAAAATAAGGACCAAAAAACTCTTTCTCCACTCCTCAAACATCATTTTAGTTTTAAAAATAATATTAAAAAATTAGTAAGCTAAGAAACTCCCAAACACACTTCAATCGGGATATCATCAGGTCATACAAACTTTCCACCCTTGGTTTTCTTTAAAGCCTTCTTGATCACAGAAAAATTCATTAAGAAATTCATATCTATTTTTGATGAAATTGCACTTTAAAGAAATGTATTTTCTTTATTTTACTGTAAGAATGAAGATTTATAAGTGATGGAAGCAAAAAGCATGAAATGGAGCGAATTTGGATCAAAAAGGAAGAAACACATGCAAATTGAACTAAGCCGCCGACGGCGAGATCTAGGCCGCCGACGGCGAGATCGAGGCCGCCGACGGCGAGATCATAAGGAGAATTTCTGAAGAATTTATAACTACCTCGCCGACAGCGAGCCCGAGCCCGCCGACAGCGAGATCGCGCGGTTTGAAGACCTTCTAGAAGCCCCGCCGACGGCGAGATCGTTTTCCACCGACGGCAAGATAGTTCAAAATGCAAATACTTTGAACCTGGACACTTTTTGAAGAGGTGTTTAAGCACCCATTGGACCTTTGCCTACCTCTATAAATAGAGGCCGAATTCTAGTGTCTTAGTGTGTCTCTTGAGTCTTCTGTGTGTCTATTTTAGTGAGTCTGAGTGTGTTTATCATTAGTGAGTTTCTTAGTCTAATTGAGTGCTATTTAGTTTGTTGTACTAGAAGGAAAAATTAAAGGAACTTCAAGGAGTCTGCTTGGGGAGGAAATTAAGATAAGTATCTTTGTTTATTGTTGTTGTTAACTTTAAATGAAATCCACGCTTTGTTTTATTCCCATGCATTCTGAGTAATTTTCTTAGTCTTTCTCCTTGTTTATGAAAATTATGCGAATTGATGAATTTAAATAGAAGTACCTAATATATTTAAATAAATTGTGATAATTTTTACTTAAAACTTAATTTACTTTCAATCTGGCCAATTGAGTTGTTAAAATATGTTGAATTATCAACTATAGTAAAAATTACATCCAATATCCAGGGAAGTCAAAAGCCTTGGAAGGAGGGTGCAAATAAATAGGGAAATATTAATTATCGGACATAGAATTTGACATTTTAGTGTGACAGACTAAAATATTCAATTTGCTCCTATTGTTTGAGAGCTGAAGTGTAGATGTTAGCCCTCAGGTGAGGGAACGTGGGAGCTCTGAAGTGGCAGCCAGTATCCTCCCAGCCTAGCCGCAGATTCAGTAATCAAACGTAGGATTAGTCAATGTTCTTCGCACCTGGACTAAAGGGTAAAGAATAAAAATGCTCCTATTTGTGACAATACAATTTAAGAATTCTATTTAAAATCATCATTCACTTAATTTTCTAAAAACAAGGAGAAGGATACTTTTTTTGAATTATTTAAATCAACTTTATTTCAAGCATTAGTTTACTTTAGTTTTCTTTAGTTACTTTAAATTTTTGTCTACTATATTAGTAATTAATTCCTTTAAATTTAGCTGATAACAATTCTGTTAAAAACTTCCCTGTGGGATCGATAACCAGGACTCCACTAGAGTCCTGTATTACCTGATACGATACGTATACTTGCGTAGAATCCATATTAAACATTCAATCATTATATATATATATATATATATATATATATTAAAGCGGAATCAAGTTATTGGTGTCGTTGCTATAAACATAAATTGCAAACATATTAAAAAGTGGGTCAAGTTTTTGGCACCGTTGCCGGGGAAGTAAAGAAATTATTTACTAGAGTAACGGACTATTTTAAAATTTGTTTTATAAAATTGTATGCGAAAATTTGGTATTAGGGCATAAAATTTCGGAAAAAGGCATGGAAGTAGACCCTGCAAAAATTCAAGTTATAGCTAAATTACCATCTCCGACTACGGTGAAAGGGGTAAGAAGTTTTCTTGGACATGCTGGATTCTACAGACATTATATTAAAGATTTTTCAAAAATTACTAAACCTCTATGCCAACTTCTTGAAAAGGACAAGAAATTTGAATTTACTACTAAATGCCTGAATGCTTTTGAATTATTAAAAGATAAATTAATTACAGCACCTATAATAGTTTCACCTAAGTGGGAGAAACCATTTGAGCTTATGTATGATGCTAGTGATTATGCTATAGGAGCATTTCTTGGGCAAAGATATGATAAGATTTTCAAAGTTATATACTATGCTTTAGTAAAACTCTAAATGATGTCAAGTAAATTATACGATTATCGAAAGAGAATTATTAGCGATTGTATATGCTTTTAATAAATTTCGACATTATCTAATAGGAACTAAATGTATTGTACATACCGATCATTCTGCTATAAAATATTTAATGCAAAAGAAAGATTCTAAACCAAGATTAATCGGATGGATATTATTAATGCAAGAATTTGATTTTGAGATCATTAACAAAAAGGAACCGATAATCAAATTACGTATAATTTATCAAGATTAGAATATCATGAATTATCTGATACTGATAATGAAATTTTAGACAGTTTTCCTGATGAACAACTTTATAATATTAATGAGTTGAAAATACCTTGGTATGCGGATATAGTAAATTATATTGTAAGTGACATTTTACCACCTATGTTAACTTTGCAACAACAGAAAAAATTCATTCACGATACTAAAACATACTTTTGGGATGAACCATACTTATATAAGCAATGTAAGGATTTAATCATTAGAAGATGTGTACCTTATGAAGAAACTGAACCAATCATTCAAAAATGTCATGACTCTAATTTTGGAGGACATTTTAGAACAGATAAAACTGTGTATAAAATTCTACAATCTGGATTCTACTGGCTTACTCTATTTAGAGATGTATATAGATATATAAAAACCTGCGATAAATGCCAAAGAGTAGGAAATATATCAAGAAAAAATGAAATGCCTCCGAATTTTATATTAGAAGTTGAAATTTTTTATGTTTGGGGATTAGATTTCATGGGACCTTTTATTCCTTCATTTGGAAACTCATATATATTAGTAGCTGTTGATTATGTTTCCAAATGGATTGAAGCACAAGCTTTACCTAGATGTGACGCTAAAAGTGTTTCAAAATTTTTAATGAAAAATATTTTTACTAGATTTGGAATGCCGAGAGTGATTATCATTGACGGAGGAACTCATTTTAGAAACAAATATATTCACAAACTAGTAGAAAAATATAATATTATGCATAAGATATCAATTGCTTATCATCCACAAACTAGTGGATTAGCTGAAGTTTCTAATCGAGAGATTAAGCGTATATTAGAAAAATCTGTAAACCCTAATAGATTAGACTGGTCTATAAGACTAGATATTGCATTATGGGCATACATGACTACTTATAAAACTCCGATTGGAATGACTCCTTACAGGCTTATATATGGAAAAACTTGTCACTTACGAGTTGAATTAGAACATAAAGCATATTGGGCGATTAAAGAATTTAATTATAATATGAAAGAAGTTGATGAGAAGAGATTGTTGCAATTAAATGAATTAGAAGAATTAAGAAACGAATCATATGATAATGACAGGATTTATAAAGAAAGAATGAAATTATGGCATGATCGGAAGATTAATCAGAGAAATTTTGAACCAGGACAAGAAGTTTTGCTTTATAATACTAGATTGAAATTATTTCCTGGGAAATTGAGATCTCGATGGTTAGGACCTTTCACCATAACTCAAATATTTTCATATGGAACTATAGAAATTGAAGATCCAAAAACAGGACATAGATTTAAGGTAAACGAACATAGATTAAAACCATATTTCGAAGGTAGAAGGCCAAATTTTAAAGAGGTTTTAATGCTTAGTCAACCTGATTACTAACTAAATTAGGTCGGGCTGACGACGTTAAACTAAGCGCTTTATGGGAGGCAGCCCATAGTAGTCTTTTATTTTAATTATCTACAAATTAGTGAGTCTATATTATTAAAACAAATCTTACTACTCAAATTTTTTATAAGAATCATCACAAATTTGAACCTATATGATGAGATCAGAAAATATTCGGACCAGAGCGAAATTGGACAATTTTACGAATTCTCGCCGACAGCGAGATCTCGTGCAAAATTTGAGTCAGTTCTATAACTAGCTCGCCGACGGCTAGAAACTTCCCGCCGACGGCGAGGTTGTTGAAAATTTGGTTTCTTAAAGATTTTTCGTGCGGTTTTGGACGGATCTAAGCCATTTCTTCGTAGGAAATTATCCTAAATCCAAATTTTCACTGTTTTTTTCCTTAGAAATGACTAGAGACCAATCCTTTCGATCCGAAATGGCCACCAAACTCTTAGAAACCACAAAACTAAAGTTTTCAACCGAAGAAAATTCGTCAGTTCGGAGGCGCAGCGTATCTTCAACAAAGGTTTGATGAAGAAAAAACTTATTAAAGAAAGATGATTTGTCAACAGAGGAGTAGAGAATTCCACTACAAAAATCGAAGAAATGATCGCACGACATGCATGGGAGGTATTTTGTTATACGACATCCGATGTAGTTATTCCAGTAGTTAAAGAGTTTTACTCTAATTTACATGCGATCAACAATGGAAATGTCTACGTCAGTGGAAGATGGGTAACATTTACTCCTTCAAGGGTAAATAAATTATTTTCTATAGAGAATACCTCTGTTTGTCATTATTCCAACTTTGTGCCTTCAATATACAATATGAACGAGATCTATAGATACCTGACCGACGAACCTGATGATTGGGAGTTACTCGAAGACGGTATGTCGGCTTTTTCTGCATCACTTCTTAACCCTGTCTCGAAGCATTGGCATTTCTTTATATCATCAAAATTATTACCTACTATGAGGGTAAATAAGGTTTCAAAGGAATGAGCTATATTAAACTATTGTATTCAAATTGGATTATCTATCGATGTTGGATCAATAATAGTAAAGTCTGCATTGGGATTGATTGTGCATGGGTCAGTGCATGGACTTGGACACCCATCAACTATATTTGCTTTATGCAGTCGATACCAAGTTTCTTATGAGGCTTGGGAAAAAGTACTTCTACCATGGAAACCACTTGGATCCTACCGATATGTTTCCAACTTTGGATAACAATGATGAGATTACCATTATTTCGACGAAGCATCACGAACAATCCTTTAGCAAGGCACTTTACTCGATAAAACTAATTTCATTCGAAGAAGATTAAAGGATTGGAGAAAGAATTGCAAAATGTGATGAATTCCATCGACAATATCTCTGATATGTTTGATCACATTGACTGGAGAATGAAGGAGCACTTTGATCATACTGGACATCTGGAGGCCAATTTTATTCATTTACTGAGACAGAAAGGGTGGATTAATGAAGAATCTACTGCAGAATTCCCTTTCAGGCCTTTTTAGAATTTATTTGTGCACCTGCGTCGCATCGAAAATATCAGAGAAGATGTTAGTTCAGACACTGAAGAGTAGGAAAGATTTCTATGTTTATGTCATATATTTGTGTATATATGTGTTGTTTGGATTTAGGTTTTATTATGAGTCGAACTTTGATTTTATCAAGAATTGATGAGATTTTATGTAATTGTTATGTCTCAGCATTTAGAGTGTTGTGGTGTGGATTGTGATGCTGAGTATTATAGATTTGAACATTTAAGTTAAGTATGTGTTAAGTTGTTAGTGTGAAGTTTGTAAGTTTCATGGATTTCATATATAAAGTTATATTGTTTGTGTTGTGTGAACTTTTTGTGAGTTTAAGTATCTAATATTCATACTATTATTAAATTAAGTGATCAGAAGATTGATTAAAGGCAACTCGAGGTTGAAAATGATTGACGAATTTCAAAAATTTAAAAGTTTTGGGATCTCGCCGACAGCAAGGAAGTCCCGCTGACAGCGAGAAAGAGCTCGCCGACGGCTGATTTTTCCCGAAACTTTTGCCTTATCAAATTAATTAGCTCGCCGAAGGTGAGAAAAATCTCGTCGACAGTGAGATCGCAAAAAGATCTATATTTGACCGGTCAACCGACACTATTCATCACCCCTTTCCTCAAATTTTAGAAAAAACCGACCTAGGGCTTGAGAGATCTCGGATTTGAAGTGATTTCAAGACTTTTTGACACCGAATTTCATCTTCTCTCGGTAAGAGCTTCACTCCTATGCAAAAATTTTTGATTTTCACCATGGATTTCTTCTACATTGGGAAATTTTGGAAAAATTCGAAATGTGGAGAAATTACTTGGAAGAAATCCATGGAGATTGATTTAAATCGATTTTAGATGTTGTAGGAAGCCTTCTTATTAATATTTCGAAGTTTAGTTAGAATTTTTTGTGATTTTTATAGATCGAACGAATGGCTCCTCGACAAAAATGAAGAGTGGATTACGACACTGACCGATTCATCAATGCACGAGCACAAAATCGATATTTTGAAAATATTCAAGGAAGGAAGTGCATTGCGGATCGAGTTTTCAAGAATCCAGGAGGAGAAGTGGAGCGAGTTATAAAGGAACGAGGATGGGAAAACTTCTGTTATGTTTCATATAGAGCAGCTGTGGAAGTAGTAAAGGAATTCTATGCAAATTTAACGACAATCGAGGATGCACAGGTAAAGGTACGGGGATTTATGGTTGAATTCAGTGCTGCAAGAATAAACTTGTTCTATGAAGTTCGTGATCTGCATACTAGCGAGTATGATACTTTCGGTACTGCGGAAGGACCTCTGGAAGAAGTTATAGACTTTCTCACTGACGGGAAAGGAGTTTGGAAGATTAAGCAGCGGGATAGGGTAAATTTCCCTCTCTCTATGTTAAATGCAATCTCTGAAGTCTGGCATTATTTTATTTGCTCTACATTATTACCCACTTATCACCATAGTGAGGTAACAAGAGATAGAGCAATTCTAAATTTCTGTATTCAGAACAATAGGAGCATCAACATAGGTAACATTATTTGTAGAAATATTTTAGCCACTGCTCGAAGTGAGAGTGGAGGAGGATTGGGACATCCTGGTTTGATTTTTGCACTCTGCCAACTCTCTGGAGTTGAGGCAAGAGAAAATGAGGAATGGATAGAGCCCATGAAACCTATCACTCCCACTAATATTAAGACTTATGAATCCCATGAGGGATGGAGATCAGGAACGAGGAGTTACATGCCTTCATCAAGTAGAGATATCCCCTCTACCAGTTATGATCCTCCTCAGCCCACCACCCCTACCCTTCAAGATCTGATGAATGAGTTAACCTTGAGTAGAAGAAGTTTTGAGCAGTTTGGAGAGACTATGGAGAGAAGATTTGATCATTTGGATCACAGGATTGATGGATTGGAAAGAAGACATGATTACGATAGTGAATATCTTCAGCGTCATTCAGAATATGAATTTGCCTACTACGAAGCTGAGCGTCGCTATAGGAGTGGTGATTTAGATGTTGTCTTTCTCGAGTGCCCTCGCTATTCACAAGATTGCACCTGCTCGACCTTCTCACTCTGGAGATCAGGAAGATGACATAGCTTGGGATTTTAATGCAGAAGATTAGAGCCTTTGTTTAGTTTATTTAGTTTGTTTAGATTTGTTGTTTTGAAAACTTTATTATTTTGTGTGTAATATTTCAGTACTTTCTGTGGACTATGGACTTGGTATGTTTGTTTGTTTGCTTGAGCTGTGATATTAGACTTCTTATGTGTATTAAATTAGTTTGCAATTTTTTTTTTATATATAGGATGTTAGTTTAAGTTTTTTATAAATTATGAATGTTAACATTGTTTAGGGTGTTTTAATATGTTTTAAAATAGATTAGTTGATTGTATGTGTAGTATTAGATTAAGTTTTCAATTGTTATGTTTGATACTTATTTTAAAAATTTTCATCCATACACTTTCTTTTAAATATTATATATGTGTGGAAGAATACTAACAGTACAGGTTCTATAAGTAATAAAAAAGCCTGCAAAAATTTCAAAGAAAAGAAATACTTTAAAGCTCAAAGGTATGATGAATTTTACTATATACTTTCCCTTTTTCATTATTTAAGTATAGATAGAAAAATTTAAGTTTGGGGGAAGGTAAAAATACAAATTTAATTATTAAAATTGTTCTCAATTTCTATTTTCAAAAATTATTATTAAATAATTTTCTATAGTAGTTTTTCAATTCAATAAACATGAATTACTTTATTTAATTATTATATAAAGTTAAATAAAATGTTTCTAGTAATTCAATTAATTAATAGAATAAGATAATTGGTTAAAAGGAATAAGAATATAGTAAACTATTTAAAGTAAGGAAAACTATATTCTAAAAATTGAAAATTCTTAAGTATTTAAGTGAAAAAGAAAGGATAGAAACTCAATGAAGTAAAAGCTATGAAATATATATAAGCAAGGAAATATTTTAAGTTTCAAATTTAGGAAGAGAAATTGAAGTTCAAAATTATTAACAGGCTATCCAAATACAGTAATCCTCACTTGAAAAAGAAAAAAAAAAGAGAAAAAGGATTGAAAATCAATCCAAAAAGAAAAAAAAAGAAAAAGAAAGGAAAAGAAAAAAAAAAGAAGAAAAAGAAAAATATAAGTGAGGAGAAGCTTGAGGAGATGCCTTATCAAAAATTGGCTTCAATGGATTCAACCTAAAAGTTAGAACTTAATTATATTTCTAAACTTATATATATAGATTAGTATTTTACTAAATAGTGTTTTCTTGAACTTCCTATCATCTAAATATCTTAAGTAATTTACTCTTTTAAATATAGTCATTCCTGAAATAAATAGAAAACTAGAAATCTTAGACCTGATAACTAGATAATCTTATATCTATAAAGCTAATTTAATTACTTAGAAATATTTCTATTCAACTTTACTATAATATTATTTAAATTTAATTCATAGTATATCTGAATTGAAAAATTCTATTACAGAAATTATTACTTTTATTTAGTATTAAAATTACTTGAGGACAAGTAATAACTAAGATTGGGGAATTTTGATCACAGAAAAATTTATTAAGAAATTTATATCTATTTTTAATGAAATTGCACTTTAAAGAAAGGTATTTTCTTTATTTTACTGCAGGAATGAAGATTTATAAGTGATGGAAGCAAAAAGCATGAAATGGAGCTAATTTGGATCAAAAAGAAAGAAATTCATGCAAATTGAACTAAGTCGCCGACGGAGAGATCTAGGCCGCCGACAGCGAGATCATAAGGAGAATTTCTGAATGATTTATAACTACCTCGCCGACAGCGAGCCCGAGCCCGTCGACGGCGAGATCACGCGGTTTGAAGACCTTCTAAAAGCCCCGTTGACGGCGAGATCATTTCCCACCGACGGCGAGATAGTTCAAAATGCAAATACTTTGAACCTGAACACTTTTTGAAGAGGTGTTTAAGCACCCATTGGACCTTTTCCTACCTCTATAAATAGAGGCTGAATTCTAATGTCTCAGTGTGTCTCTTGAGTCTTCGGTGTGTCTCTTGAGTCTTCTGTGTGTCTATTTTAGTGAGTCTGAGTGTGTTTATCATTAGTGAGTTTCTTAGTTTAATTGAGTGCTATTTAGTTTGCTATACTAGAAGGAAAGTCAAAGGAACTTCAAGGAGTCTGCTTGGGGAGGAAATTAAGATAAGTATCTTTGTTTATTGTTGTTGTTAACTTTAAATGAAATCCACGCTTTGTTTTATTCTCATGCATTCTGAGTAGTTTTCTTAGTCTTTCTCATTGTTTATGAAAATTATGCGAATTGATGAATTTAAATAGAAGTACCTAATATATTAAAATAAATTGTGATAATTTTTACTTAAAACTTAATTTACTTTCAATCTGGCCAATTGAGTTGTTAAAATATGTTGAATTATCAACTATAGTAAAAATTACATCTAATATTCAGGGAAGTCAAAAGCCTTGGAAGGAGGGTGCAAATAAATAGGGAAATATTAATTATCGGACGTAGAATTGGACATTTTAGTGTGACAGACTAAAATATTCAATTTGGTCCTATTGTTTGAGAGCTGAAGTGTAGATGTTAGCCCTCAGGTGAGGGGAACATGAGAGCTCTGAAGTGGCAGCCAGTATCCTCCCGAACTCAGTCGCTGATTCGATGATCAAACATAGGATTAGTCAATGTTCTTTGCACTTGGACCAAAGGGTAAAGAATAGGAATGCTCCTATTTGTCACAATACAATTTAAGAATTCTATTTAAAATCATCATTCACTTAATTTTCTAAAAACAAGGAGAAGGATACTTTTTCTGAATTATTTAAATCAACTTTATTTCAAGCATTAGTTTACTTTAGTTTGCTTTAGTTACTTTAAATTTCCGTCTACTATATTAGTAAGTAATTCCTTTAAATTTAGCTGATAACAATTCTGTTAAAAACTTCCCTGTGGGATCGATAACCAGGACTCCACTAGAGCCCTGTATTACTTGATACGATACGTATACTTGCGTAGAATCCACATTAAACATTCAATCATTATATATATATATATATATATATATATATATATATATATATATTAAAGTAGAATCAAGTTATTGGTGCCGTTGCTATAAACATAAATTGCAAACATATTAAAAAGTGGGTCACTTCTCAACTCCCAACTTCTTTTTCTTTTGATTATGCATGTACATCTTTTCCCACTTGTTTAATAGTATTTGTTACTTTTTCCCACAAAATATTTGTTTCTTCATGAACATCCCAAAATTTGAAATCTTGAATTTTACTCATAAAATTAATTTTATTTATGCCTTTAGGTACCCCCAACTAATTCTACGATGATGAATCCTAGTATTCATTATTTTACAACTCTTCATCTTAAAATCTATAACTAATAATCGATGTTAGGTACTTAAATCCTCACTTGGAATGACCTTACAATCTCAGCGATCTCTTCTTATTATAAGAAAATAATCAATTTGTGCTTTATTAGATCCATTCTTATAAGTAACAAGATGCTCATTTATTTTCTTGAATAAAGTATTAGTAATAACCAAATCATAAGCTAAAGTAGAATCAAACATGGCTCTACCTTCTTCACTAATGGCTCCATAATCATAACCACCTTGAATATTTTTGAAATCTTTTACCACTCTACCGACATGTCCATTTAAATCTCCTCCAATTAAATATCTTTCTTCAAGAGGAATCAAGTGTATTAAGTCTTCTAAGTTATTCTTTAGAGCATATATCTAAACCTAGTTGAGGAGTATAAGCACTTATAATATTAAAAATATTAGTATCAATAATAATCTTAATTGTTATAATTATATCTCCAACTCTATAAGTTTTTACAACATTATCTTTCAAACTCTTATCGATAATTACACATACACCATTTCTAGTGCGACTCTTATCAGCTCCTTTGAATCACTTCCATGTGTCATAAAGATAGAATCATTAGTAATAATAAACGGTGAGACCCAACAAATATCTATTCAAAGGTGAATCCAAAACAAAGTGACCGTCTTATGGAAAAACGCCCACACAACAACCATTACTGAATACCAAATGATAACCTGATATACGGCAAATCTAGCCTATCAGCACCAATTAACCACTGCAATTCGACGTGAGAATTAATACCCAAATTTAGCTTAAATAGACCCTTCTTAGCTAACCAATGTGCATGCCTATTACCCTCACTATAGACAAAACTCCACTCAATGGTTAGGTTCAATTTAAAAATATGCTCTCTTATTCTATTTAGGCAAATAATAAGATTCCAAGGGTGTTTTTATTTCTTTAAAATATAATCTAGCATCAAAAGAGAATCCACTTCCACATGAAGATCATTCCAACCAGCCTGACCTGCAACAGTAAGAGCTAAAAAAACAGCCCAACATTCTACTTTAACAAGATTAGCAGCCACACAAGGGGAAGTAAACAATGCAAGACATTTTCCATTACAATCCCTGAAAGACCTACAAAAACAACTCTATATTCCCCCCAACTACCATCCACATTTGCTTTAACCCAACCAGGGAGGGGGCATCCACCGTACTAATCTGGGTAGAGAGGACCCATCCATTGTAAGTGGATTTTCCATAAGAAATCATCTTTAAAAAGACCCGAGCTTGTAATTCTATGTATATAAGCTAGAATGTTAGCAATAATTGAAGCAGTTAGGGTAAAAACACCTTTATGTTTATAAGAATTTCTAGCCATCCATAAGAACCACATAATTATAAAAGGGAAGGATATAAAAAAATGTTTATTATCATTTACCAGTAGCCTAAACTTACAGCATTCCCTGAAATTCCTCCACATATATGGGCTACACCTGTGAAAATATTCACCAAAAACTCTAAATCTGCATGGAGAAAGAGCATCAAAACTATACATGATCAGCTGATTCTTATTTTTTTTTACAAAAACAACATTGTGAAGCAATTCTAAGCCCCTTTAATTTAAGTATATCATCATAAAATACCTCCAAACAAAGAAAGCTATAGAGGTAGATAATGCTTCACCCCAAATTTTAGATCCCCAATCCACCTTATCAAAATGATATAGCTTGGTATAGAGAGATCTAGAAATTGATATATTTTTTGGAAGTGTGAGAAGCAAAGATTCGGCTTTATCCATGTTTATTAGGATTTTGGATATCACCTCAACATCAAAACCAACTAACTCTCAAAGGAGTGGAGTGTTCCAGCTACCATCAACCCAAAGATCAGAAACCACATCTTTTTCGTGAGCTTCCCAACCAGACAAGCTAATCAAATCAAAATCAGTCCAATGATCCTTCCAAAAGAAGATTTTCCATTTGCCAAATATCCCAATAAACATATGTACATGCAAAGGACTTAGCATTAACCAAAGCTTTCCATATTTTGGAATTTCCAAGTTTCCATGTTACAATAGAAGGATGAGAGGAAGATAAATATTTTTCAACTAGGAATTTGGACCATAGTGACAAATCTCTTCTAAATTTGAACCAAAGTTTGATGAAATTAATACTAGCTATGTGATCGAGTTCCTTAAGTCCTAAACCACGTGCATCCAAAGGTTTAAAAACCTTTTTCAAGCTGGCCTTTTTTTTTTTTTGAAGACCTTACAACTAAAGAAACTTATTAAAACATTTTTTTAAAACATTTTGAGTGCTAGCTTTAAGTTTGTGGACTTGCATAGCATACACAGGTAAAATATTAAGTACTAGTTTAAGCAAAGTAATTCTCCCTCCAAAAGAGAGAAATGTATTTCTCCAATCTAGAATTTTCTTTTTGACTTTCTCCACAACAGAGTCCATTTGGGATTGCCTCCTTCTAGATCCACCAAAATATTTGATTGGGAGACTAGAAATTGTACACCCAGTGTAGCTAGCTATCCAACTAGCCAACTCTTTGTTCACATGCTTTCCTAATATAATGCAACACTTCTTTGTATTGAATTTCAAATCTGAATCATCTTGAAATTTTTCGAGAGTATAAAAGAGACACTACCTTCTTACTTGCATTAGCGAATACTGTTACATCATCACATAAGCTAAATGATTCACCACCATCTTAGCGTTATGAGAAAAGGGTAATTAACACCTATGTTTTCTTTACATATATATCACTCAAAATTTTAAAATCACAAAAAATATCATTTTTATTAATATTTTTTTAAAATATATAATTTCATGCTTAATTTATAATGCTTATGTGTTATAAATCTAAAAAATAAGTTTAAGCATTAGAAATATAAATAACTAAGAATTGTGAAATACATGCGTGAAATTTTTTTTAATATTCTTTTAATAGAAAAATAAAATAAAATTTATGTTTTATTAAACTGTTCTAAACTTTTTTTTTCTATGAATAATAAAAATAACACTATTTTATTGTATCATTCCTAACCAGTTTTTCACTGATGACCCAACTTTCTCACAAAAAGAGGTGCCTTTCGTGTCGGGCAGCGATCACCGGCCATGGTTCCGAGGTCCCTAACATCGATCCTTCTGACAGCGCGGTGGCGGAGGCGCGCTGGCGTTGCCTCTCTATTGTGCTCTCCTCTTGCTGTCACCGGAGACGGAGTGCGATCGATCCATGAGAGGCTGGACACTGTAGATGAACTATTGGGGAGGCACCTGGTGAAGAAGCAGAAAGGCGGCGACGAAGTGGAGTTCGATCTGTCAGAGCAAAGGCGGCTGACCAGCACGCGGCGGGAAGCTCTCTGTCTTTACCGGGACATCATCCGAGCGACGCGATTCTTTTCGTGGCCCGATACCCGCGGAGTACCGTGGCGAGATGTGCTCCGATCCAACGCCCGGCAGGAGTTCGAGGAGGCGAGGTTCGAGCGTGACCGCGAAGTTATCACCCGCCTTCTCATTGGCGGCCACGACGCTGTCCAGTCCGCTCTTGATAAGCTCGCAGAGGCCCAACGGAAGAAGATCGCCGAGGAGGAGGAGAGGATCCGGAGCAAAAGGTAGAAAGCTTTGTCAGGTGAGATTTATCTATGAATTTCTCATCCGCTTCCTCGACTTCTTCAGTAGACCATCCTATGAAACCAGGAAAGAAACAAATTGTTTTGTTTTATTTTGGAAATTCTAAAAAGGATTTTCTTGACAATTGCCACTGGTATATTGAATTTATAGATATTTGTTCTACGCTATTGGTAGGCTTTTCAGTAATTACCAAAGTACAGATTGATATCAACAATACACAAGAATTGTTCAAGCTTTGTGTAGAAGTGCAGGATTAATGTAATTTTGTTTGGAATCTTTCCTTCTGTTAATTGTTATTCGTATACATATGACTAATACTTGAACAGTTTTTTTCATTCGTGTTCTTCTCTTCTATGGTGGTCTTGGAGGGTATGAGGGTTCACGATGATCATTTATCTTTGCCCTCTTGATGGATGACAACATTGAGCTGTGAAACAGTCTGCATGGAGATGAAATGTTCCTATGGATGACAATGGGAGATCAAATCGTGGTGTTATATATTCATGGTGAATAAGCCATAAACACATAAATCAATTTAATTTCTTGTTATTGGTGAATATGAAATACCATTGCAGCGCTTGTATAGACCAGCATCAAATTTATTAATCTCATCTTTGTTTTCCTTTGGTAAATATCAAGTCATTCAGATGCACTTTCATTAATGTTTATTATTCCTTTTCATATAATGAGACATTCTCTAATGTTTTCTGGGAAGAACAAACTTCTAATGATATTTGTCTGGCTGTATTAAACACGTCACCCGTTTTATTCTTTTTGTTTCCTTGTTTGTTTGCTTATCGTCCTTGTATGTTTCCTTATGCACTATCATTAGACAATTTTTTCATATCATTGCTTCTATTAATCTGGGTTGTCATTACTTAGTGCATTAACTCGAAATGTTGGCGATTTGTGTCATTTGAATGATAAATGAATGTAGGAAGAGAGTTTTTTATTCAATTGTTTATTACAAAGTAAAAAATGATTTCATATTTATTTGTTTTAATTTTATTTCTTTATTTATTCCATTTAACTTTTAAATGTAAATACATTATTAAATCATTCATGATGACATTGGGCTAGGGCGGTACGTTGAATCTTTTTTTTTTTAATTCAATTGTGGAGGAAGATTTAAATGTTGATTAACTTTGGGATTGAGAAGCCTTGTGATGCTATTGTATTGAATTTTTTTTTCAAGAGAAAATGAAATCTTCATGAGATGGTTTGTATTTATCTCAGCAATTTACTTTCCCTCGTTCTAGTTGGAAAGGTTGTTGCTTGGCCATAACACGATTATTCTTTAAGTTGAGGCATTTTTTTCTTTCAAAAGTTTCAAAATGTTTGTCGAATTGCTGTTGGTTTAAGGAAGCTATTGTATTGTAAGATGTAGGACTAAGAGAAACAATAAGATCCATATTTTTTATTCTTTGGTGCCATTAAAGTTACAAGCTTTGAAAAAGGAAAAACCACATATCCCTCTTGCAAAGCATGCATTGAAGGGTTTACCTATTTCAATGTCGTGCTTGAGATTTGATTTGTGGAAGTAGAATTCACCATTCCAGATCATGTTGGCTTTTTACTTTAAATGTCTTTGTTCTGGAATGCAACTTTCAGGGTCTGGATTGCATTTAAACTTCATAAGTTTCTCTTTCAAAATTTTATAAGGCACACATGTTCCCCACGAAGAGCGCACTTTTTGCCTTTTTAGCGGACCGTGTTGCAATAATAGCTCAAATTTGCACCGACATTCTCCTTCTTACAAAGCATGTATCGAGTGGTTTACTTGTATCGGTTGGATTAGATCTCGGTAATGGAATGCATCAATAGTTCGGTGTACGATGGTTCCAGTGTGATGTGTTCCTGTAGTAAAGACAAGTAAACATTACCCAAATGAATTTAAGTTAAAAGCACAACATAATATAATTGAATTATGGTATTATACCTAGCTCAGAAAATCTAATACTGTATACATATTTGCATCGAATTTCATCTATGGTTCCTGTCTCGTGGGCACGTCTTACTCCTTTGCTGCATGCAGTAGTTGAAGTTAGAGAAAAATAGTGTTGCACAAAATAATACATTATAGTCATTTAAAAATATATAAGCTCTCTTGTTTTTTTCCCAGTATTCTTTCAACCTGGAATTATGTATTCCTTTTGGCCTCATTTTTGCGGGGTTATTTAAATTGAATTCTATCTTAGGTGATTTTTTATTTTTTGTTTTTTTATTTGTTTAAGGTTCTTTCTCAGCTAATAAGTCGTCAACACATATAGATAACGTTTTCAATGATTCAAGCATAAATTTTTCAGCACGTTCATTTTCTTCTGCTTTATTAAATAGTTGGTGGGCGAACTTTTGAGCATGTGATCGAAATAGAAGGTCACTTGAAGTTCCGCCGAACATTTGGAAATCCTTCAGATGTTTTCCTCCAAAACTATTATAGACGTCTTTATTTGCTTTAACGACCATCGCAATAAGAAATATTTGTTGGAGATCTTCGTTACATTTACCGCATGAAAAATACGTAGAAAGTGAGCGCAAAGCAACCCAATCATTTCAAATTTCTTGCAGTTGCAAGTGATCTCGCAGTTAACCATGTCAAATTTAACAATTCAGGGTTTGTTCATCTCCAGATTATCCAAGTTCTTTACATAGAATTTCCGTTCACTGTCATATGAGAATTCAACAGTTACTCCCATAGCCCATATAGTAACTCTTCCTCAAACATGGAGTAGAGCTTGAACGTGTAAAATGAGGCAGTTCGTCTCAACGCTGAGCAAGATTTAACAATGGGTGTAAGAACAGTTTGAGAACATTTGAAATCTTCATCCTTCTCATTCCTTCTCCATGATTTCATTATAATTTCAAGACCAATAAAGCAATCAGTGAGAGAGCTTGTGGGTTTAGATAAACTGTGGCAAATGTTGTTTGTCGACTAACTTCTTTGTGTTGATAAGATTCTCATTCCAAATATTTCTTTATTGAATGTTGTTGATCACTTGTGTCTTAGTTCATCTAGCCACACATTGTTGTGCAGGTTTCCTCTCTTCAAACTCCTCTTCAGAGTCACACTCATGCATTTATAAAATAGGTGACCCTTGTAAGATATGCCACAATGAACCTTCGAAAGAAATTTCTTATAGATATGCCACTGACATAATTTGTGTCTTGTGTGTGGAAGACAATTTTTTATGCTCTTGACATCGCTTGATCTTGATCTGTAAAAATTGAAATTCAATACTTATCATTCATTATTCGAATGAATGATTTGAATAACCATTTGAAAGTCTCAATTGTCTCGTTGGATAAAAACCAACTCCGAAGAGAATGTTTTGCCAATGGTAGTTAACCTCTACAAAAGGAGCACAATATAAATTATACTTATTTAATCGGTAGCTAGTATAAAAAATTATGACATCTCCAAAATAGTTGTAATCAACGCTGTAGGACCCATGACTCCTGAAAAAACTTGTCTGTCTACTGCTCTCATCGGCTTAGAAGTCCCACGTAAACATGCTATCCTCATTTTGCCTCTCCATGAACAGTTGTAACAGAGAATTGACATCACCTTGTTCAATTCTACTTATTCTTTCTCATTGAATAAATTTATAGGCATCTTGCTTCGTGTATTCCAGGTTTTCCACTCCCCGACCTCTGAAGCAATGGAGTTAAATTTGTCCGCTGCTCTGATTTCTGATTCTGTCATTGATCTCAGCAAATCTGCATTTAACTCGCTAATCTTCATGCTGTAATGCAAAAGATGTTTATCACCGGTTTCTATCAAGGGTTGGTTATGTCTTTCTACAAATTTCTTAATGGTCCAGTTGCCCTTAATATCGATAGCATATCGAACCATAGCTTACAACCAATCCTTGTGTCTGTTTTTTATATTTCACCGTATTGGTTAATTGTGATTTTCTCTTGCGACCAGCTTTTCCATAAATATAATCTTTTGTCTTAATTTGCTTTGAGTTAAACCAATAAATGCTGTGTTCTTTTCGAACAGTGAACCAACCTGATGTGCATAGGTGCAGTAGTGTTCATAAGTTTCTTGCTCATTATGGACAATCATGTTAAGGAAAATGTTGGCGATTGGATCACTGCAAACATTTACAGGCTCAGATACCTACATATTTGCATTATCTCATAAAAAAGCCCAGATATGCACATAACACCACACCCTGAACACTTAAATATCAAAGGATAGATAAAAAAATTGCAAACAAGGTAACACCCAGTCATAGTTGGGTTATTCTGGGTTTATAGTTGGCTTATTTTGCTATATTTAGGCGGTACTCTAAGCCTATTTTCGGTTTTCTTTGTGTTATTCTCAGGTTATTTAGGATTTCTTTCAAATAACCGGAAAATAACTAAAAAAAATCTGAAAATAAGTTGATAGTTATTTGACGTTCTTTTATAATGAGTTACTGGTTCATTATTAGGTTATTCTTGATTTATACTTGGGATATTCTGTTATATTTAGTCGTAGTCTTAGCTTATTTTCGGTCTTTTAGGTTATTATGGGATTATTTTCGGGTTATTTTGTGGATACTCTCGAATTATTTAGGATTTCTTTCATATAACCTGAAAATAACTGCAAAATAATCTTGAAATAACCCGATAGTTATTTTAGCATTCTTTAATGTTGAGTTACGGGCTTATTATTAGGCTATTCTCATTTTATACTCGGTTATTCTGTTATATTTAATCGGTGGTCTAAGCCTATTTTTGGTCTTTGAGGTTATTCTAGGGTTATTTTGGTGTTATTCTCAGGTATTTAGGATTTCTTTCAAATAACCCGAAAATAACTCCAAATAAATCTGGAAATAAGTCGATAGTTATTTGGTGTTGTTTTATGTTGAGTTACAGGTTCATTATTAGGTTTTTCTCGGTTTACACTTGACTTATTATGCTATATTTAGTTGGTAGTCTTAGTATATTTTCGGTTTTTAAAGTTTTTCTAGGATTATTCTGGGGTTACTCTCGGGTTATTTAGGATTTCTTTCAAATAATCCAAAAATAACACCAAAAAAATATGATAATAAGCCAATAGTTATTTGACGTTCTTTTATGTTGAGTTACGGGTTCATTATTAGATTATTCTCGGTTTACATGGGTTATTCTGCTATATTTAGTCGGTAGTCTAAGCCTGTTTTCGGTTTTAAAGGTTATTCTAGAGTTATTTTGGGGTTATTCTCGGGTTATCTAGGATTTTTTGAAATAACCGAAATTAACCCTAAAATAATCCAGAAATAACCTGATAGTTATTTTGCCTTTTTTTATATTGCTTACGGGTTTATTATTATGTTATTCTGGGTGTATGGTTATTCAACTACATTTAGTTTGCAGTCTAAGCATATTCTCGGTTTTTTTAGCTTATTTTAGGGAAATAGTGACTTATTCTCATGTTTTTTACTATTTCTTCAAATAAACTGAAAATAATCCTAAAATAACTCGAAATAACATGAAGATAACTAACCAAGGGGCAACATAGCAAACGATAGCATTTCGGACAACTGAGCTCACCTCCATCCCAAAGACGTTGCCATCATTCTTGTAACCTATGATCTCTATCTCTTCGTTTAGAGAGAAAGCCATCTCCGTCGTAGCTCTAAAGCGAACACTGCCACGTACCGCAATAGAAAAACCCTAGCAGAGCAAAGAGTTCCACAAAACCCTAACAGAGCTGAGAGCTGAGGATAGGTTCAAAAGGATAAAAGCTTTTGTTAACCCTGATTCACAGAAGCCTGGCAAGTTAAAAAGGCGGGATACTCTAAAGCCCGGAATCGTTGAGCAGGCCGGGTCGGGCCAAATCTATTTATGATTATTTTTGTAAAATGTTACCTCCGTGGAACCACCATCACACTGGGGGAAATCTGATTGGACTTCGAACGTTCCGCGTCTGGAGTCCGGACCAAAAAATTTCGCCAAAACTAGGTGCCTTTCGTGTTGGTTAGTGATCACCGACCATGGTTTCGAGATCCCTAAAATTGATCTTTCTGACAACGCGGTGGCGGAGGCGCGGTGGCGGAGGCGCGCTAGCGTTGCCTCTCCATTGCGCTCTTCTCTTTCTGTCACTGGAGACGGAGTGCGGTTGATCCATGAGAGGCTGGACGCTGTAGATGAATTATTGGGGAGGCACCTGGTGAAGAAGCAAAAAGTCGGCAACGAAGTGGAGTTCGATCTGTTAGAGTAAACGCGGTTGACCAGCACGCGACAGGAGGCCCTCTGTCTTTACCGGGACATCATCCGAGCGACTTAATTCTTTTTGTGGCCCGATGTCTGCGGAGTACCGTGGCGAGATGTGCTCCGGTACAACGCCCGGCAGGAGTTTGAGGAGGCGAGGTTTGAGCGTGACCTTGAAGTTATCACCTGCCTTCTCATTGGCGGCCGTGATGCTGTCCAGTCCGCTCTTGATAAGCTCGCAGAGGCCCAACGAAAGAAGATCCCCGAGGACGAGGAGTGGATCAGGACCAGAAGGTAGAAAGCTTGTCAGGTGAGATTTATCTATGAATTTCTCATCCGCTTCCTCGACTTCTTCAGTAGACTACCCTATAAAACCAAGAAAGAAACAAATTGTTTTGTTTTATTTTCGAAGTTCTAAAAAGGATTTTCACAATTGCCTCTGTTATATTGAATTTTTAGATATTTGTTTTACGCTATTGTTAGGCTTTGTGTAGAAGTGCAGGATTAATGTAATTTTATTTGGAATCTTTCCTTCTATTAATTTTTATTCATATACATATGACTAATACTTGAACAGTTTTTTTCATTCGTGTTATTCTCTTCTATGGTAGTCTTGAAGGGCATGAGGGTTTACAATGATCATTTATCTTTGCCCTCTTGATGGATGACAACATTGAGCTGTGAAAGTCTGCATGGAGATGAAATGTTCCCATGGATGACAATGGGAGATCAAAGCGTGGTGTTATATATTCATGGTGAATAAGCCATAAACACATAAATCAATTTAATGCTGAATATGAAAGATCATTGCAGCGCTTGTATAGACCAGCATCAAATCTATTAATCTCATCATTGTTTTCCTATGGTAATAACAAGCCATTCAGATGCACTTTCATTAATTGCTTATTATTCCTTTTCATCTAATGAGGCATCCTCTAATGTTTTCTGTGAAGAACAAACTTCTAATGATATCTGTCTGACTGTATTAAACCAGTCGCCTGTTTTATTCTTTTTGTTGCTTTGTTTGTTTGCTTATTGTCCTTTTATGTTTCCTTATGCACTATCATTAGACAATTTTTTCGTTTTATTGCTTCTATTAATCTGGGTGGTCATTATTTAGTGCATTAACTCAAAAAGTTGGCGATTTGTGGCATTTGAATGATAAATGAATGTAGGAAGAGAGTTGTTTTATTCAATAGTTTATTACAAAGTAAAAAATGATTACATATTTATTTGTCTTAACTTTCTTTCTTTATTTATTCCATTTAACTTTTAAATGTAAATACATTATTAAATCGTTCATGATGACATTGGGCTAGGACGCTATGTTGAATCTTTTTTCATTCAATTGTCGAGGAAGATTTAAATGTTGATTAAATTTGGGATTGAGAAGCCTTGTGATGCTATTGTATTGAATTTTTTTTCAAGAGAAAATGAATACTTCATGAGGTGGATTGTATTTATCTCAGCAATGTACTGCCCCTTGTTCTAGTTGGAATGGTTGTTGAGTAGCCATAACACGATTGTTCTTTAAGTTTCAAAATGTTTGTCGAATTGCTGTTGGTTTAAGGATGATATTGTATTGTAAGAGGTAGGACTAAGAGAAGCAGTAAGATCTATATATATATAAATATAAATATATATATATATATATATATATATATATATATATATATATATATTTTTTCTTTTGTGCAATTAAAGTTTATTATGTCGTTGAGAGATTTTTAAAGTGATAGTGGAATATTATAGCAATTGTTTGTTCTACTGAGCATGTTGTGATAAAATATTTAATAGCACCTCTTTATTGATTAAAAAATATGTTAAAATATTTTGATACATTTTCTTGGTCTCACATTATGTTGTACTGTGAAAGACTTTCATATGGAATCATAAGATACGTAAAACCAAGAGTGTTTTTTTCTCTTAAATTCATGTGCACTCCAAAATGTGCTCGAACACAAGGCTCTATGGTTGCAGACAGCACCTAACCACTAGATTAAGTAGGTCTCACACGTAAAACCAATGGATTTGAACGTCTGGTAATCATTGAATCTGATGACTGCATATATGATTGAAATTTGTGGATAGTAAATTGTCAAAATAACTTATCACCACAATATATCATAAGAAGCATTTAATATTAGTACAAATCAGTTATCTTGTGATTTCGTCAATTGTAGCATTGGGCTCCACATGATGCAGTTTTTAAACAATTGTCTAATTTCGACTAGCAGTTCTTTCTGTATTATTTAGGTGGCACTCTGGATGCTAAATATATGTAGAGATAAATTTCATATTTTTTGAAAAATGGTATTTGTTACAATCCTGCACAAATTTATATGACTCAGTTGGAAGAATTGCCAACAATAGTGAGGAAGCTCTATAAACAACAATTTGAGGTTGTTGGAAACTCTAAAGATTGGAAGGGAGAGAAGATGGAAAAAAGAAGAACCACAAAGGGCCTATCTTATACTCTGTAATGTAGAGTATAAGCCACTGACCCAACACATACAACATTATTTGCATTATCATTAACTGCTAACCCATAGTTAATATTTTTTAACAGTAAAACCAGCTGTAGATTAGATGGACTCTAGAGTGTACGTGTACAGACGCTGTGGAGCGCAAGCTGATAGGTATTGTGGTTTAATTTGTTTTTTGTTTGAATGTAAACTTTTAAATATGAAAAATTTATCGTAAATAAAAGTTTTATGAATTAAAATAGCTCCTGGATTATTTATTTATTTATTTATTTATTTTTTGCGATCAGATGAAACTGTTAGATATATTTCTCCGTCCGATCGTCACTTCCTGCTTTGATAATTCCAAGTTTATCGGGTAGATTCGTGACAAGATTCATGCCAATTAAGGGCAATAAAGAAGTGATCATAAACGAGCTGGTAGAAAAATCATTAATATTTATTAAAATAATTTAAAAAAAGTAATTAAATGTTTATGTTAATAATTTAAAATTATGTTATCTCAAGGCAATTAATTTAGATCCAGAGGATACAGATGGGAATGATAGACATGCAAGGGCTCCGATCAGCAGAATCGGGTGCCTCCATCACGTACTGCTCCTTACTCCATTTGTGCTAGCATGACGTGTTTATTGGGATGATGGCCGCAGTGACACGACTTATTAACGGTTCTCAAATCCAGACCAGTGTTAGTGGAACAACTCAAATGGATAAATATCTTAAGTTGTTTCAAGACATGCTACCATCACTATTTTCAAGAGTAGAAGGTCCCGTTAAAACGGAGAACTGATTGTTGAGGGCAGAAAAAATCATTGAGGGTTTGTCATGTCCTCAGAAGAGGAAGCACACATTAGCCACTTTTGCTTTCAAGAGGGAAGCAGAGAGGTGGTGGCAGGTCCACCTTAAGGAGAAGTTTGGCAGATGACTCAGCAGCCAAACATATTGGCAGGGCTTTGTGAAGATTTTTTGTGATTGGTTTGTTGCTCTTTCAGCCAAGAAACAAATGAAGGATTGGTTCATCAGACTATTGCAGAGCGACCGATCCTTTATGCAATATAAAGTTGAATTCACGATATTATCCAGGTATGCACCTCAGTTGATCTCAAATGCGGAAGAAAAGTGTCACTGATTTCTCTCTAGATTGAAGGATGTCATTCGACAGCCTTTAATTCCTCTTGACATTGACGATTACTCAGTTATAGTGGAGAGGGCGAGGAGGATAGAGATTGATTTACTGGCTACACAGAGACGTAGAGATTTTTAAAAGAAGAGAGGATATGACAGGTCTAGATCAGGACATGCCACCTAGTCTGTTCAGTCTGGACAGTCTAGTATGAAGAAGCCTCGACCCAGCAGTAGTGGTATTGATAGTGGAGCTGACAGCAATGGCAGTAATGACAATAGTATGATTAATTGTGCCAAGTGTGGAAGGGCACATATAGGAGAGTTTTTGTCGGGCACCAACACATATTTTTGGTGCCGTTAGCCCGACCATATGGCTAGTTCGTCCCCTATCTTAGGACAGAGACCTCAGGTTGATGCTAAGGCTGTGCTCCACCTACTTAGAGGACTTTTGGCAGACAGAGGACAGTGGAGTCGGTAGGATTAGCTTTAGCTCTGAGTCAAACCATCGGGGTGTGCAGCCATGAGTGTATGCACTGACTCAGTAGGAAGCAAATGATTCACTTGAAGTCATTATATGTATTTATTTATCTAAGCAAATCTATCAAATCTTTATTTATATTGTGAAACTATTGTATTTTATTTATCATATGTTTTATATCTATTCAAAATAAATTTGTTCGAACCTTATTTGATAGCGGGGCATCACATTCGTTTATCTATGACGAATTTGTGAACTCTAAAGAATTGGAAGCATTCAAAATGCTCAATGCCTTATCAGTTCTTCTACCTAAACGGTCTCGCAAGATAGCTGATAGAAGCTGTTGTGTGATCTGACCATCTGTGATATAAGCTTCAAGGTGAATTTGGTAGTACTTTCACTTATCGAGTTCAAAGTGATTTTAGGGATGGATTGGCTATCCAATCATTTCATAACTATTGATTTATCTAAAAAGAAAGCTACATTCACTATTCTTAGAGAAGAAGAATTCAAGTTTGCGGGTGATTGAAGAGTATGTTTATGATGATATCTAGTTTGAAGGCATGCAAAATGTTAGCAAAATGAAACCAAGGCTTTTTAGCTTAAGTAATCGATATTATGAAAGAACCAAAGAAGTTGGAGGATGTATTGATAGTAAAGGAGTATCCAGAAGTCCTCTTAGATAATTTTTCAAGTTTTCCTCTAAGAAGAGAAATAGTTTTTCCTATCAATTTAATATCAGGTGTAGAACTAGAGGCAAAAGCACCTTAGAGAATGGCGATCAAGGAGCTGCAAGAATTGAAGATCTAGCTGTAGGACTTATGGAGAAGGGATTCATCATGCCAGGCTCTTCCTTTTGGGGAGCTTCAGTGCTTTTAGTTAAGAAGAAGGATGGGATCTTAAGGCTATGCATTGATTACAGATAATTAAACAAGCTCACAATTAAGAACAAGTATCATCTACTAAAGATCGATAATTTTTTAGATTAGTTAGAAGGAGCTTCGGTGTTTCTAAGATTGATCTGCGTTCATGTTATCACCAATTGAGAATTAAAGAAGATGAAATCGTAAAGACAACTTTTAGCAACAGATATGGGCATTATGAATTTGTTGTAATTTATTTTGAGTTATCAAATACACCTGCAAGCTTTATGGACCTGATGAACAAATATTTTAAATTTTTCTAGATAGATTTGTGATAGTCTTCATTGATGACGTGTTAATCTATTCCATTGATGAGGTTCATCACGTAGATCATCTTCACACCGTTCTGCAAACACCGAAGGAGAACCAATTTTACGCTAAGTTGTCAAAGTGTAAATTTTGGTTGAGCATAGTATTTTGGGGCATATCATTAGCAGTGAAGGCATCACACTGGATCAGAATAATATTAAAGTGATAGCTGATTGACCCGACCAACCACTGTTATAGTATTTCGAATTTTCTTGGGCCTAGCAGGTTATTGCGGGAGATTCGTTGAAGAGTTCTGGCAGATTGCAATGCTTTTGTCCAGATGACTCAAAAGGAAGTGAAATTTAAATAGATAGCTCGCTGTGAGGAAACTTTTCAGAAGTTGAAGATGTGTTTGATGACAACTCTATTATTGATTTTCCCATCAGGAACAAAAGGCTTCCAGATCTATAGTGATGCATCTTTAAGGGGACTTGAGTGTGTTCTTATGTAGAATGGAAAGGTAATTGCTTATGCCTCCAGGCAATTGAAGAATCATAAGAAGTATTATCCAACACATGATTTGGAGCTTGCAGCGGTTGTAATTGCTTTAAAGATATTGAGACATTATTTGTATGGTGTCAAATATGAAGTGTCATAGATCACCAAAGTTTGAAGTATATTTTCACCCATAAGGACCTAAATTTGAGGCAAAGAAGATGGCTGATTATGATTTGGATTTACAATATCACCTGAGAAAGTAAATGTTGTAGCCGATGCTATAAGCATAAATTCAAGTGGTAGTGCTAACCGAGAAATTACACGGCAAGAAGAGTTGATTAAATATATGGAGCGTTTTCAGTTATATGTAGTGATGCAAAATGATGAAAGTTTTGCTCTTTTAAATCAAATCTTCATTCAACCAACTTTGAAGGACATAATACGAGATGCATTGCCACATGATGCAGAGTTTCGAAAAATATTCGACTAGGTGAATTCAGAACAAGTGGAGAAATAAATGATCGATGAAGAAAAATTATTGAAGTACATGGTGGAATTTGTATTCCTAATGTGAATGATTTATGAAAAGAACTCTTGAATGAGGCACATTATTCAGGATATATAATACATCCAGAAAGCAATAAGTTGTATCAGGAACTTAAAGGTTTATTCTGGTGGCTAGGTTTGAAGCGCAGTGTAGCGAAGTTTGTAGCAAAAGGTCTTATTTGTCATATGGTTAAGGATGAACATTAGAAGCCTAGTGGGTTATTACAATTGTTGCCTATACCAGAGTGGAAATGGGAGGACATTGAAATGGACTTTGTGACGGGGATACCGATATCAAGGCAGGGTCATGATGTTTTATGGGTGATTATTGATCGTTTGACCAAGACTGCAAATTTCTTGCTTATCAGACAAAGATTCTATGAACAAGACCATAATTTATGTTGATGAAATTGTGTGATTGCATGAAGTGCCAAAGTCTATATTTCAGATCAAGACCATAGATTCACATCCAAACTGTGGAAGAAGATTTAAGTGGCTTTGGGCACTCAATTGTCATTCAGTACGACCTTTCATCCCCAAAGAGGACGGTCAATCAGAGAGAATGATCCAAATATTGGAAGACATGCTTCGACTTTGTGTCCTTGATTTTGGTGGAAACTAGGAGATGCATATACCTCTGATAGTGTATGCTTATAATAACACCTTCATACCAGCAATGGTATGATTTCTTATGAAGCCCTTTATGAATGAAAATACAGGACACCGCTTTGTTGGACAAAAACAGGTGAAAGGAAATTAATTAGTGTTCCAGCTGATTCTTGATGAATTGAGAGCAATCCAGGATAGATAGAGAAAGTGTTAGGATGTTAATCACTGAATAGTAGAATTTAAAGTGGGTGTCAAGCGGTTTGGAAAATTTGGGAAGTTCAGTCAATGATATGTTGGTTAGTACGAAATCGTAAGGAAGATTGGGAAAGTGGCATACAGGCATGCACTACCAGCACACATGTATGAGGTAAATACTTTCATACCTCTTTGTTGCGGAAGTATATTGTTATTGAGGCTAGCAAATTGTTACCGACCCCATAGATATTCAACTCGACTTGACATTTGTGGACGAGCCAGAAAAATCATAAACTATGATGTGAGGTAGCTCAAGAGCAGAGGGATTCCTTTTGTTCGTGTATTATGGAAGCACCAGACTGAAAAAAATGCCACATGGAAAAAAGAATCAGAAATGAGAGAAAAATATCATCATTTGTTCAATGAATGTACGGAGTTTATTCGTGCACATTAAATTTCGAGGATGAAATTTTTATGAAGGAATATTGTAATAATAAGAAAAAAAATGTATCTTAATATTAGAAAAAGAATAATAATAATATTTAAAAATAACATTTTACTATTCGTACAAGTGTTGTTCAAATGAGGACCTCACCGCTCATGGAGATTACAATTATGGCTATTCCTTCGACACCTTCATTCGAACTCGCACTCAACAAGCACAGGAGAAACAAAGGGATAGTGAGAGACCGAGAGAGTTAGACAAGGGAAGAAGAAGAAATCTAGGGAGAGAGGAGGAGGAAGAAGAAGAAGCTGAAGGAGAAGGAGAATAAAAAGTAGCAAATAAATGGTTACAACCAACACACTTAAAAGGGAAAATACAATAGCATGACAAAACCAAATGCCTCTAAAGTGTATCCCAATGATGGTGAAGGTCGACTAAGTGGATCGGAATGGCTGATGATGGTGGTAGCACTATAAGAATGTTGGTGGCAGCAAGTTGGAGGTGCAAAAATGTAGGGACAACAATTATGATGGAAATCTCGGGTGATGGCAGCAAGTTGAGATGGATAGCGGCGTGATAGCAGGAACGAGGTGTTCCATGGATGTCCTGGGTGGCAACGACACGGTGGGAGAGTTGGGACAATAGGAACAAGGGGCGGTTTGGGCAGCAAAAATACCATAAGGGAGGGGAAGGCGGCTAGGAGGCTGAAGTCTGCAGAAAATAGCAATCAAAATGCTGTTGTATGCGGCTGTAGCAAGATAGGCGGTTGAGAGAGATGTGAGAGGATGCATAAGAAGTAGGGGAAAATAATCACATCGGGAAAGAGATATAGTTAGAGCACCACCCAATCCCTCAGATACAACCCTCGAAGAGGAAAACGGATGTCGGCAGCTATTCTGATAGAAATTTGAATTCTGGAAAACCAAAAATAGACCCTAACCAAAGCAAGCATCACCTCTATATAATGAGGAATAGTGGATATAATAGGTAGGGAATAGAAACAAAAATGTGATGGAAAAGGAAGGAGATAAACAAGGAATGTGCTAAAAAAGGATGGTTAAACAAGGTAAGGAATCAAATAGTAAAAGGGGGCAGAAGGGATGGGTCGCAACACTGTAGTAGCTACAGTAATACATCTCGGTAAACTCCTGAGTCATGGAGGCAAATAGAAGATCCGGTCATACTAGAGATCGTTTTGGAAGGTCATTGACTAATAAGTGGAGAAGTAACAAAAGAAATTGGAGCGTTATTTTTTATAAAAAAATAAACGTTGGGAGGAAAAACTACTTATTGTCATTCTACACACAGAAGGTATATATATAAGGGAACTAATCCCTCCTAAACATTAAATATCTTCAAGGTTTAAATCCTCCATCACAACAATCATTGTCAAGCAACTCTTCTTAGATATAGTTCATGCCCTTCACTACTCTCAAAACTTCATTTATTCAAGATGCCTCCACCTACAATTTTATCTTGTGAGTCCTTAAATTCAAGCACAATACCTAAATTTTGTGTTCTCTTATGCAAGCACACTACTTTATATATTGGCTTGTAGACATCCCTGCGTGTCAACAAGCACACTTACACCTCCATGTGTTTCTCTTGCATAGCATCATGCACGCTCATGTTTTGCATGTTCATCATTATGAGTTCATATATTGATATCCCACCAAATTTATCTAATCAAATTTTGGAAAAGAAATAATTTGGAAATAAACATAAATAAAAGAATAAAACTAATTAAGGGACTTCCAAAGTTTTCACTAATTAAATTCCCCAATATCTTTGAGGTGGTCGGTCAGCCAACAAATGAAAGGATGTTGGAAACTTTCTAACTTTCCACACTTCCCCATCAAGTTGGGTCGTAGATGTTCTATTAACCAAGCATGGTGTTGAACTCTGAGAAGGCCTTTAAAGGAAGAGTTTTGGTGAGGCATCAACAACTTGTTGGTGTGTTGAGATGTAGCTTAACAGTATAATTCCACCGTTAGCCTTTCAAAGATAAAGTTCTATCAATTTGAATATGTTTGGTCATATCATGATGCACGGGATTTGTAGTAATAATGATGGCTACATTATTGTCACAAAACATCTGTATAAGTTTATTAGTAGTACACCCTAATTCACTTAACAATTTTTGAATCAATATCTATTCATAGATTCCTAAGGTGAGTGTCATATTTTCTGATTCTGCACTGCGTCTAAAAACAACGGCTTGCTTCATACTTCTCCATGTAATCAGATTTCTCAATACATAGGAGCATTAACTTGTGGTGGTTCTTCTGTAAGTGAGTTCCCCAGACCAGCTTGCATCGGTGTAGACTTCTACCTTACCATTTCTCATTTTCTCAAAAATTAATCTGTAATGCTAATTCTTCTTGAAAAACCTCATAATCTTATATATCATCTCCAAATGCTCTTCATTAGGTTATTCATGTGCCCGCTCACAATCCTGACAAAGTATGCAATATGTGATATATATATATATATATATATATATATATATATATATATGAGTTTTCTTATAAATCTTTGATATCTTCCCTTATTCATAGATATATTTTCTTCTCCCATGTTAGACTTCTTTTTTAGATCTATTTAAAAATCAAAAGTTTTGCCTCCAATTATACATGTCTTCTTTAGTAAATCTAAGATTTATTTTCTCAGTTATATGCCAATATCTTTCTTGGAGCTTGCTACCTCCATACCTAGAAAACTTCATAGGCTCTTGATTTCAAACTTAGTTACAAACACTTCTTTGATCTTAAGAATTTCTCTTTCATCATTACCAATAATAATCATATCATCTACATATACTATTAATGCAACAATCTTACCTCCCTGAGTGTGTTTTATGAACAATATATGATTAACCTGTCCTTGAGAATATTCATTATATCTCAGTTTTAGCAAATCTTTCAAATCGTGCCTTTGATGATTACTTAAGCCCATAGAGAGACCTCATAAGTTTACATACTAAGTGTTTATTGGAATCATTCTCAAGTCTTTCTAGTATCTCTATATACACCTTTTACAGATTCTCATTCAAAAAGATATTGTTTATGTCAAGTTGAAGCAGTACTCATTCCTTTTTAACTGCTACTGAAAAGAGAACTTTGATAGTGTTTAGTTTGGCAACTGATGCATATGTCCCCTAGTAGTCAATCTCTTAGGCTTGAGTGAAACATTTTGCTACCAGTGTGACTTTAAATCTCTTAATACCTCATCAGCTCTATAGGTGATATTGAATACTCAATTGCATCCAACTTGCTTCTTATCCTGAAGGAGCTTAGTAAGAATTTATGTGTCATTATGCTTCATTATAGATTTTCAACTACTTTCCTCCATTATAGATTTTTAAGAGCTTCATAAATAGATTTAAGAATCTGCACATTATTAAGGTTGGATACAATTGATCAATATGATGAGGACAGCTTCCCATAAGCTCCATACTCTAAACTGGGTATTTAGTATAGTTTTCCTTGTCATAAGCACTTGAAAAGCAATATGATAACTCATGAGTATTAGACTCTTCACCTAAAATTTTAAGTAAATATGGAAATGGGTTTTGGTTTAAGCACTTGCGTCTTTGCATGTTGTCTTCTACCTTCTCAAGTTTTCCTTCTTGAGTACACACAAAGTTCTTTGTTATGGACTTCATGTTGGGTTGGTTGGACATCCTCAAGAAAGATAAGTGAGTTAGGTGGAAGAAGAGTATGTTGTGAGGACGTATAAGTGTCATCAAGTGCACCCTAATATTAATATTCATTTGCAGTCCCATGAACATCAATTTCGGGATAGAATGATTGACATTTAAAAAATATGACATCCATGGAGTTGTAGTATTTTTTGGTAACAGGTGAGTGACACCTATATCCTTTTTATTTGGAATTATAACTAAGAAAAATATACTCGATAGATTTATGATTAAGTTTTGTGAGGGGAACAATTGTGAACAAAGGATACTCATCCAAAAATTTTAAGTGATACAATAGAAGAGAAAGCTCTGATCTGATAATAGATAACCATCAAGAAATAAAGTTATGCTTTGAAGTGAAGACATTTGATTGATAAGATATATTGTAGTAAAAGCTGCTTTCTCCCAAAAATATTTTGAAATCTTTCTCGCAGTTATTTTATTTTGTTCTGGGATATCAATACATGAACTCATACTAATAATTCTATTTTTTGAAAGATAGGATCTAAAGATAAAGTTGAAATATTTCTTTGTACTAAGAATTTTGATGATCAGAATTTTACATCAGAATTGAGTTTAAATCATGTCATTTAAAGTTTGAAAATTTTGGGATATTTGAATTTTCTCCTTTGTTAGGATTACCCAAGTAATTCTAGTGTGATCGTCAATAAATGACACAATTCATTCAGCCCCACTTTTGGTTTCACCTTCGAAGGTCCCCAAATATCACTGTTGATAATTAAAAAATGGTGGCAATAGTTTGTATACTAGTTGACAAATCTCATATTGATAAACGCTAGGTTTTTTATTGATAAACAAATGAGAATATAATTTTACAAAATAATTGCAATTAGAAAGACCTAAGCAATGAACTCAAAACATTTACCTATTATTCCAATAAACATAGACTCAACACACCCAAATATTTGAGGAAAAAAATGATGGGACCACTTTCCTTAAGCAGGTATAAGCCTTGATGCATTTTAGAAATGTCAATCGTCCTCCTCGAATTCAACAAATGAAAACCATAAGAGATTGCAAGAATTTAATTATACATTTCATTTCATGAGAAAGCTTATTGAATGAAATTTAAAGTCTAATTATGAGCATAAAATATATGAAAGAAATATCTTGAGATAGCACCACATCTCCTTTTTAGTAACTTTTGAGTGTGATACATCAGCAAGTCTAATGAATATTGATGTTGAAGCTTCTTGATAGTTGACTAGATCATATAAGTCTCCAATCATATGATTAGAAGCTCCCAAATCTATGATCCAATATCTAAATCTTCCATGACTAGTAAGATGGAGAAGAATATTATAGTGGTGTGCTAAAAGGCTGGTGTATAATTCAAATTGTTGCTTGGCGAATGGTTCAGTCGGATGTGGTAGTAGCACTAACCTTGTTCTATTTACCTTTCTTCCATGTCAAGGTTTCTAATCTAAACATAGATTTTCCAACATTTTTCTTTAAGGTGCCTAATTTTCATGCAATAGTCACGTGTGGGATGATTGTTCTTAAGCTTTGAGTCATGGAAAGAATTAAAGGTGTACAAGGTCATACTTTTAGTACTTGGAGAATACCCATTTCCAATCAACATCGGCTTCTTTTTGCTCTCTTCTCTTCGAACTTCAACAAAATTTTTATGGGTAGATGAAAGAGGTTTTATTCCCATGATTCTCCCTCTCACTTCATCCAATTCCTTAATTAGTTCTACTAAGAATTTAATAATTATCCTCTTCTCGATGATGGACTTAAACATCATGTCATCATGTGGACATTTATGCACGTGCCTCAAACATACCCAATTGTAGCCAATATTTTCTCAATGTGTTGAAGTATTGGACAAGATGCTTTCCTTGATGAAGATCATGAAGTTTGGTTTCGATCTCAAACAATTTTGCAACATTCTTAATGTTGGAATATATTTCTCTTGCAGCCTCCCAGATTTCTTTGGTTGTTTTGCAGAGCAAAAAATTCTCCCACTTCAATGATCATTTAGGTGACTAGCCAAGACATAACCTTATGGTTGTGAATATTTCATGTGTAGTGATTGAGATAAGTGAACTCAGAGAGTGTGCCCTCTCCCATGAGATATTCTTCTTTTACATCCTTCAAATATACATAAACACAGATTGAGACAATTGGAGAAAGTTATGTCCACTGTGTTTATAATTTGTGATAAAGGTTGAGAGTTTGGCGACAATTTGGATAGAATTCTTGGTCTCTGATTCTAAATATGCGTCCGAAGTGGAAGTAAACATCTTCATTCAGTACTCAGTCATAAATCCTACACACATATAGGGTTGGTTAAGGGGAGGAGAAAGAAAGAATTATGGGTTGCTGCTTAATAGGTTGCTTATTGTTGCATTGCTTGGTTGTTGCTTGATGCGCTATTGGGTTGTTGCTTGATGCACTGTTGCAGGAACTTTTGATGTGCTTGCTACAATCCTTTGGAAGGCCAACCAAATGGGCTAGGAATGAAATATCAACAAGTAGGGACTGGTAGGGAACAACAAGACCCACTGCTCTGCTTGCTCGAGAAAGATCTAATTGCTTAGGAGTTGCAGCCAAAGAGGGAACTGCAAGATCCAAATGATCTACTTGCAACCTACATAGAACCAAGAAGACGGGCTAGCAAGGAAACTGGCGGGAGAAGAACTCTTGCAGTTGGTGGTCTTCAGGGAACCTTACGGGAGAATAAATAAGAACTAGGGAGAGCCTATAGGGAGATATGGGGCTTGAAAGGAGAATTATGGCCTTGCCGAGAGAGGAAGAGAGATTTGAGGTGGACCTGTAGAGGAACTGGTGACTGCAGGAAGGATTCCACACTGAAGGAGAACTAAGGCCCTGTTTGGGGTGACCACACAGTGAAAAGCAGGCCGTGGGATGGACCCCGCGGCCCGCTTATATTCTCAATTTTTTTACTCGCATACCCCTCTTTCGACCCCACATTTATGTTTTCCGCTCTTTCTATTTCCCAAAGAGCTTCTCCCTATATTTTTTTTAGACATTTTTGTTCCTCGTTGCTCTGTACTCTGTCGATTCGGCGGTATTTTGTTGGTTTGTTGCTTCTATATGGTGATAGTTTTGGTGTGGAGGATCTTTCCCTAGTTTTTTTTTTTTTTTTTTGGCCTCAACGTTAGTAACAAATATGTATAAGATCATTCCAGGCCATTGAAATTTACTAGTGATATCTTCCAGGGCATTTTCACTGCAAAATTAGACAGAGAAGTAGAAAATGATACATTGATGTGAGTTATATTTTTATTATTTTTTGGCCTCATAGCTAGTAGCAAATATATCTAATTTGATTCAGAGCCACTGAAATTTACCAATACCACCTGTGGCATTTTGATGAGAAGAGAAGTATATTTCTCACGCACACTGTGAAATGAGGCAGAAAAGTAGAGATAAAGTGAAATTGATGTGAGACATTTTTTCGTTTTTTTAGTTTGGCCTCAAAGCTAATAGCAAATATGCATAATATCATTCCATACCACTGAAATTTACTAGTGGTATCACCTGGGACATTCTGATGATAAGAGAAGTATATTTCAGACACACTGTGAAATGAGGCAGAGAAGTAGAAAGAAAGAGACAGTGATGAGCCATGTTTTTCTTATTTTTGGGCCTCGCAGCTAGTAGCAAATATGCATAATACCAGTCCATGTCATTGATATTTTCTAGTGGTTCCACCTGTGACATTCTGATTAGAAGAAAAGTGTATTTCACACACACACATTGTGAAATGATTCATAGAAGAAGAAAGAATGAGACAGTTATGCGAGCAATGCTTTTTTTTTGTATCACTGCTAGTTGCAAATATGTATATTTTCATTCTCAGTCATAGAAATTTACTAGTGGCCTCACAACTAGTAGCAAATATGCATAATACCATTCCATGCCACTGAAATTTATTAGTGATACTACCTGTGGCATTCTGATGAGAAGAGAAGTATATTTTACACACACACAAACTGTGAAATGAGGTATATAAGTAGAAAAAAAGGCAGTGATGTGAGCCATGTTTTCTTTTTTTTGCCTCACAGCTAATGGCAAATATGCATAATGTCATTCCATGCCATTGGTATTTTCTAGTGGTTCCACCTGTGACATTCTGATGAGAAGAGAAGTGTATTTCTCTCACACATACACTGTGAAATGTGTTATAGAAAAAGAAAGAATGAGACAGTTATGTGAGAAATATTTTTTTTGCATCACTTCTAGTTGCAAATATGTATATTTTCATTCCCAAGTATTGAAATTATCTAGTGGCCTAAGTGCTACTAGTAAATATGCATAATATCATTTCATGCCCAATGATATTTACTAGTGATACTACCTGTGGCAGTCTAATTACAATAGAAGTATATTACTCCTACGCACACACACTGTGAAATGAGGCAGAGAAGTAGAAAGAATGAGGTAGCGATGTGAGCATTGTTTCTCTCTTTTTTTTGGCCTCACAACTAATATAAAAAATGTATACTTTCATTCCCAACAATTAATATTTTCTAGTGGTATCATCTGTGACATTCTGATGAGAAGAGAAGTATATTTCTCACACACACTCTGAAATGAGTCACAGAAGAAGAATGAACGAGACAATTTAATTTCATTCAAAGCCACTGAACATTACTTGTGATATCACCTGGGGCAATGTGACGATAAGAGAACTATATTTCACACACACACACACACACACACACACACACACACACACATTGTAACAGTCGGATTGAAATGAGGCAAAGAAATGTAGCGTTGTTTTTCTCTTGAATGCTCTTACTCATGTCTTTATTTTTTGGCTATCATAGTAGTAAAATGACAATGGACAGAGGCTGGAACACCTGTACTGTGGGGAAAGGAAACAAAATTAATCTTTTGTGATCATTAACTCATTGATATTGATCTAGGAAATAAGCCCATGACATATTTCAACAACATAGAGTGCATAACATAATCAATAAATTCAAGGAGAGTACATGCTGAGAGTATGATAGGATGCAGTTCAAGAACAAATGAGATCGACTCAAGAATGATTAAAAACTTTGGAAGGAACTCAAACACAGATTAACGATCTTCAGGTAGGATCCAATGAAGCAATCCATTGATGCTTCTGAAGAGTGGTGGACAAAAAAAAAAACTTGTGGTGAGATTTTTTTCACGTGCTCTAATTTGTTAATTTTAATTTCTTATACTCATTCAATTGTATGGTTTGTTTTTTTGTAGGTAATGCCAGTTGCAAAGAAGTTTAAGCTTTGTGGCCTTGACCCTAATTTGGAGAAGCTAGATAAGATGTTTGGGGGCGTCGTCGCTACAGGCAAATTGCATGCGTGCTCAGTCAAACGGGTTTTGTTGCCACCCATAAGAACTTGGTGGTTGATTTATCAGCTGACTCTTCTAATCTACCTAGCTCGGAAGTCGAGTCCACCTGTCGTACCAAGCGAGCCTGAGTTGGGAGTAAAACAAAAGGTGGAGCAGCTTACCTTAGAACCCATATTTCACTAGTAGCTTCCTCTATCCCTGACATGCGTTCTATATCGATTACTTCCATTCAACAGGTCATGCAAATTCTAGATGAGAATAAGGAAATTGTTGAGGATTGGCCATCATATTTATTGCAATTGAATTGTTTGAAAATCCTACTCGTAGAGATTTTTTTGCTATGATTCCGGAAGAGAAGAAGGTGGAGTATGTGCGACGATTTTATGAGCGGGACATTTAAGATTTTTTTGTTATGATTCTGGAAGAGAAGAGGGTGGAGTATGTGCGATGATTTTATGAGCGGAAATTTGTTATATTTGCTACTGTTTGGGAAACTTTTATTTTTTGTTTCATTGTATTGTTATTTGGTTATTTCACTCCCTTGTAACTTTGTTCAATAGTATTCTTATAGACTGATTATTAATAAATCATCACCGCTCATAAATCACTACTGCTTGGATCATGATTTGTTCAGAATTTACTAATCTTGTTTCGTCTCAGCTACTATATGGATTCATACAAAGATAGGCAAAGAATGAGAAATGCAGCAATCTATTTGATCAATGAAGATTACAAAACATATGTCCATCGCTCTCCATGTTTGACATCGTCGTTTATTTGGGACAAATGAGTTGGAGAATTGTTTGCAGGACATCTAAATAGTTTTAGCAACATGTTCCATATGAACAAGGACATAGTTACGGATCTTTTGCATAATTTAGCGGATGTCGCAGACTTCATGGGTGGTCGAGGACGATTACACTCGAGGTATTGGCAATCACCCTGTACATATTCGTACAAAACGAGTCAATGCAAGGTGCGATGGAACGATTCCAACACTCCTCTGAGACGATAAGTAAATACTTTTCGGTTTGATTGAATGCACTTGCTAACCTTTCTGTATAAGTTATCAAACTAATAGATCCTAACTTCGAACGGACGCTTTCAGAGATTGTACATGATGCCCGCTACATGCCGTTCTTCAAGGTAACATTTTCAATTTTTAAGGACAAATTTAAATATGCATGTCTTATATTTTAAACTCGTACTTATTTAGATAGGATTGCATCGGAGCGATTGATGGAACCTATGTTGATGCACAGGTTCCAAATAGCAAAATAGTTGCATTTATCAGACGTTGTGGGTTGCCTACACAGAACGCCATGGTCGTTTGTGACTTTAACATGTGCTTTACTTTCTTCATGCCCGGTTGGGAGGGTAGTACACCTGACAGCAGAATTTTCAAGGCGGCAACATGGAATATTGAATACAATTTCCCCCACCCTTCAGGTATGCTTCAACAGCAAATGCTCTGATTATTAATTTTATGCTTGATACTATATGTGCAAAATATTTCAGGCAAAAATTATTTGGTGGATGTTGGCTATCTGCTGCAGCGAGGGTATCATAAACCCTTACCCTTTCCGGATATGAGATATCATATACCTGATTTCGAGCGTGTTAGCAACGTTACACATGGCAAGAATGAGATGTTTAATAAGCGATTCTTCCTTATGAGGTGTCATCTAAAGAAGTTTTGGTGTTTGGAAGAAATGTGTTATACTAAGCGACTTGTCATCTTAATCGTTTACCAAACAGGTCCAAATTGTCATTGTCACAATAGCTCTGCATAATTATATCCGGTGACATCCTTACGGCAACGACACTAACTTCCATAGAGCTGACGAGGATCAAGAGCATGTACCTCCTGAGCATATGAGTACTACCTCGAGCATTCACTGTCACGAGCAGAGAATGATGTATCCACTATCTGTTTTAAGTGGGGGAACGTGCAAGCAAAATGGCTGAATTGAGGTAATATATTATTGATACGTTAGCAGGAGGGTGATTGGATTTGTTTTCGTAAATTATTCAGCACTGTGTAATTAATTTCCTTTGAAAAAATATTTATAGTGTTAATGTTTAGAATGGAGCATTCGGATCTATATTTATTTTATTCAGAGCCACATAAACTTTATCTTTTATAATGCTGGTTTGAAAATTTTACGCTATTTCAAAATTCATTTTTTCAATTACTTCTTTTAGCAAATTCAATTCCTGCCATCACTAATTATTTTTTATTTTGTAGGAATCAAGAAAGATAAGCTCAAGAGTTTCAGGGACATCTAGACGTCTGCTTTGACACTGCAGACTACACTACTGACGTCACGTCAAGCTCGCAATTGCGAGTGACGGTTCTACAGGTACCCTAGGAGCATGTTTGAGAAGTGTGACTTCTTCTGATGGACGAACAGTTCATCAAAATCTATTATAGACGGTGATATGGATTGGACAATGTCACTGGAGGACGTTGTGGACTAAAAATATTTAATGATTTTATTAAATATAATTTTAATATTTGTTGTCTTTTTCTTTTCTTGCACTCTTGGTACTTACTGTTAAGTGAATTGTTTATCTGAATTTTTGTATTGTTTTGAATTGAAGTTCTACTTTTGAAGTATCAAATCTATGAGCATCACATTTCTGTTACAAACAAATTTACTAAATAAGAGCAGAATGGTCATTTTTTCAAAAACAGTTGCCCCACAATTATTTTCACACAGCTACAACAAACAAGTAAACTAACTTCCCATTGTAGCTTCACCACAGAAGCTTCAGAGGCGAGTCATTACTACATTGAAAAAGCATCTACCCCAAACAAGCCCTAAACCAATGTAAGAGTGGGATTAGGCATAAAGTATGGGTCAATCGATAGTATTTTGGCCATTTATTTATTTTTCTTTTGTGCATTTACATGCAGACCTACCATTTCCTATATATTTACATGTTTAACACGCAGACATATAATCTTTGCTTTCACTATTTTTTGAGCATTTACATAGATATCAACCAATGCCTATATGTTTACATATCTAACACCAGAACTTTAATTTTTTACATTTATACCACCCAAATCCCTTATATATATATTTAATTAAAATGATATTAATTAATATGATTTATAATTTTTAAATTTTTGAATGTAAATAGCTCATTAATTAATCAAGCTCAAAAAAATTATTCATATTCGATTCTTTTGTTAGTTATTTAACGAATTGAACATTAAGTGTTAATAACAAACTATTTTGCATCCTTAACTAACACTAATTCAAAAATAAATAAAAAATATAAGGCTTACCCATCCGATCCCTAATCAAGAATCTCCAAGCGCGAATTTTCCTGTTCCTGGTTGCGTCCCATGATGGCAGGATTCCCAGTCATGCGCGGCGTCCCTCGCGCCAGACATGGTCCATGGAGTCTAATTTTATGTGGGTACGACCAAATCTCGAATATTTCAACATGTAACCAAGGAGAATTGATGCACATTCAAAGGTATTTTAAATGCGCAAGTCTAGCAAAACATCACAAGTTCTCAATGTCCGTGATTACATATTTTCCAACCTAAATACCTCTTCGAAATTTTAACACTCTTGAATGCAGAAATGGCTAACACTCTTCTTTAATTTCAAACAACTATAATAGTAATAAAAAACTAAATTTCATTAAAAAAAAACTCCGAACTAATATATATCTCCATACAACAATCAAGATTCCAACTTACAAATTGTACCCACGCACTTAACACCACTTAACACCAATCCCTAAGACCATCGCCTTTTTATCTCAGATTTCCACCTCACCTCCTTGAGATTTCCATCCGTTCCATAGTCTCTTTCCATAACAAGGTTAATCCCTTCATTAGAATACCAACTAATCCCAATACACAAGGTTCCCTCTTTATCCACATCAACATATGCTGCCACTCCGCCTGGTAACCAGAGGACAATAACATCATTCGAGTCGAGTTCTGCCTCCTCACCAAAGTATGCTGAATTTTCAGGCAAGCTCCTCTTCTTCAATGTCTCCATACAGAGGTACACCAAAGATGGATCACCTTCTTCAGTTGCATCTACAGAGCTGAAGACTGGAGTTGCACTGACCTCGAATACTTTCCAGGACCCAGCCAGATCTGAGGGTTGAATTCGTCTTCTCTGGGATATTGGTCTTTGATCAAACGGCGTACTACTGTTTAAGATCAAGCAGGGGAAAAGAGAGAGAAATATGACATCAAATACAGGTTTTGCACAGGAAGAGTTGCATAAATGTTGAATGCAAGAGTTATTTGTGCTTGCGCGATAGTACTGACATACGTTTTAATTGTCTAAACATGCAAACTTTACGTATGCAATGAAGGTGACAGTTATTCAATTTTCAAAAGTTTAGTCCTGAACAAGCATTGGTCCTGTCTCTAGTGACTTGAAGTTCTTCAAAAGAATGACATAAAACTTGAAAAGTAATAAGAAGCATGGGCAAAACATGAAAATAAAGTGATATCTTTGTCTATGCGTATGATAGGTAAACTAGCGCTTCACCTTTTCAACCAATTTTTTCTAGATTCCCTGCCCAGCTAGCCCATTAATATGATGGTAAAAGCAAAATCCAAAATCATGAGAATATTTACACATATACCACAAAATTCTTATCTATTTACATATCTAATAAACTCTATATTTATATGCATAGCACTCAAGTATTTAACCTTACATCAAAAATACCACTATTACTTTCTAAAAGTGAAATACACGTTTTGATGCAATGATTTATTACACTAAATACTTATAAAAATAAATATCAAGCTTTAAATGTTAGATTTATATACATATAAATTGTGTTATATGCATGTAAATTTTCCTTCTACTAATTATCATTTATCTCCCCATAATGTTAAGATAATTGCCATATAGCCCCTTGAGATGTGAGACCCCAGACAAGCCCTCTAATCCAACTAGAGGTGTAATAGCAGAGGGGATGACTCCAGTCAGGCAAACTTTTACCGATATTCATCATGACTTGTACTCGTGAGAGGATCAAATGAATAGAGGATTAATCTTCCTAAATCATCACCGCATAAACTCTTTTAATATACATAATATATAAATGCATAAACGCGAATAAAATAATCTTCAAATAAAATACATAAATTCTAAAAATAATTGAAATAGAAAATCATAGATACCAAAAGTCTTTATCGATGTCAAAATACCACTGGATTCTATAAACAACCAAAACTATATAATAAAAAATTATACAACACATAAAGCATCTGACTAACGATTGTTGACAGCAAAAAACTATAAAAACAATATTTAATCCTGCTAATTAAGCTTAATTAGAATCAATTAATGTCAACTTAAAAATTGATATAAAAAAACACATTTCAAAAATGCCCACCGCCAGCCTCTCTGCCCTCCACTCATCGAAAACATCAATCATTTGCTCTACCGAATCTCACCTTAAGTCTGTTAATCCTCACTTCAATTCCTTCCAGATTATTCAATTATTCTTTAGTTGATTTCTTGCTTTTAATTGCATCCTATCATAATCTCTATTTGTACTTTTCTTTAATTTTTAATAATATTTTGTCAACCTTCCTTGTTGAAATAAGTTGAGGGTCTATTTCTCAGTTCGACCTCGTTGAGGCAAATGTCGCAAAATATTAATTGTCTCTTTATCCCACATTGCAGATGAACTTATCTCTTTTGTCTTATTCATTGTATTACTAGTATGAAAAAAACTAATTAACATATATAGTAATGACATAATATCACAACTCAGAAAAATTGGACTGTCACAATTTCATCACCAATGGACACCACACCACACTACAACACTACCTACACATCACCACTGTCACCACCTACACACAAACACCATCACACACCAACATATCAAGACAACAACACATTCACAACACCACACACCAGCACCTCCACACAAACACTAACCAAAACCTCCACAACACCAACACCTCTGCACATCCGCCAACACATCCTTTTACAGAAATACAACCACACACCAACTACTACCTCCGCAACACTACCACCTCCACATATCTACCAACACATCCTCTAACATAAACACAACCACCACCAATTATCATCTCTACATATCCAACAACACATCCTCTAATACAAGGACAACCACATCTCCACAACACCTCCACTTCCACACACAAACCAAAGAACACAACCACCAAACATCAAAGATAAAGGTAAAAACCCACCCCATATTTTTCATTTGAAGCATTTACATACAAAGCACCCAAAACATTGCTATCAATAAATCACTCTCTTTCAGTCGTTTGTTAAATTCTCACTCAAATAATAAAGATAAAAATTCACCCCATATTTTTCATTTGAGGATACTACATACAAGTCGTCTTAAACATTGCTATCAACAAATGTTCAGCCATTTCTCAAAATTTCACTCAAACATTGAAGGTAAAGATAAAAGCTCATTCCATATTACATTCAGCCACAAATTCACAAAATCCAAATTCCAAATCATAAAGAGAAAGCTAGAAATAGCAAAATCCAAATTTTCACATCAAACCGCAAATAAGAAAGCCAAAAATCGCAAAGAAAAGTTATTTGAACGAAAAAAAATAGTTGATACCGTGGGAGGACAGAGACCACAGTAAATAGAGAGAAAGCCAAAGATTGGAGGTAAGAGGGAGAGTAGAGAGGCAACTCGTTGCCACCAAAGATCGAAGGGAAGAGAGAAAGAAGAAAGGTAACCCGTTGCCAATAGAGAGAGATGAGGGCAAAAGAAACACAAAAGAGAAGGTAACAGTGAGAGGGGAGCGCGAGAGAGTAGGTTAGTAATAAGTACGCGAAAAAACATGGGTCGTAGGATCAAACCCGCGGCCCGTATTTAGCAAAAAATTTTAAGAAAAGCAGCTGTGCCGCTATTTTCAAACGCCTCATTTGGCATTTTTAGAACGCACAGCGCCAAATAAGTTGTTGCCCCAAATGGGCCAAGAGATGATTACCAAAAGAAACTTTTAAAGAAAGCACATCATTAGAAAGTTCTAAATTTGATAATGTGGTTGAAGTCTAATTTAGAAATAACATTGCATTACCTTCACCACTGAAGAAATGTTCATAAAATAAAGATAAAGAAAAGGACATTGGGGTTAACCAATATGTTCTTCTTAAAGACCTCAGGAAGAAATCAATTTTGAATAGACCCATCGAGTACGCGAAAAAACATGAGTTGTAGGATCAAACCCGCGGCCCGCATTTAGCAAAAAATTTTAAGAAAAGCAGCTGTGCCGCTATTTTCAAAAGCCTCATTTGGCATTTTTAGAACGCACAGCGCCAAATAAGTTGTTGCCCCAAATGGGCCAAGAGATGATTACCAAAAGAAACTTTTAAAGAAAGCACATCATTAGAAAGTTCTGAATTTGATAATGTGGTTGAAGTCTAATTGAGAAATAGCATTGCATTACCTTCACCACTGAAGAAATGTTCATAAAATAAAGATAAAGAAAAGGACATTGGGGTTAACCAATATGTTCTTCTTAAAGACCTCAGGAAGAAATCAATTTTGAATAGACCCATCGAGTAAAACATTTTATTGCGTCTGAGAAAGATACCTGCACAACTTAGCGTGTAAGGTCTCTTGATGTCGAAAGATCTCCGAGAAACTTTGATTCAAGTTCTCAAATATCCGAAAATATATGAATCAGATTTTGCTCAAATATGCCTAACAAATAGCTTATAAGCCTACGACATTCCAACAATTACATTATCTGATGAAGATCTTTTATTTGGGACATCAGAACAAAATCACCCGCTATATGTTACAGTAGATTGCAATCATATGAGGATATATAAAATCTTGATTGATCCAGGCTCTGCAGTATATTTGATGAGCTTAAAAGTAATAAGGTAGTAGTACTTTGACATTAAATATTTAGGATATGAAAAACTAATGATTTATGGTTTCAATGAAAAAGATCAAAAAAACTTTGGGAGCTTTAGTTTTGTCACTAAATTTTGAGAAAATATATATGAAGGCTAAGTTAAACATAATTGATGCTCATACGTCATTTAGAGCTCTCCTTAGTAGGTCATGGATTCATGAATACGATATAGTTCCATTTACCATACATCAACGCATGAAGTACCTAAAAGATGGAAAAGAAATCATGATAGCTGGCATTATTCAACCATCTTTTGTTTATGAAGCAACATTATATGAAAACGCAAAGTATTTCATTCGAAATCAGTTAAAACCTTCATAGTTCCCTAGAAGTACGAAACCTCCAAAATTGCAAAACTTGAAAGAAGGGGAAAAGGAGAAGCAAAGTGGACAAAAGAGATAACAACGGCATCTCCCAAATTGAAGTATCTTCCCTTTAAATTGAATAGGATCATTCCCCACTTAGGAAGTGATACGACGGAGGATGATACTCCCACCTTACCAGATGAAGTATACGGGGCCTTCAATAAAAATGAAGAATAATTTTGATTATTTTGATGAAGACCATAAGCTTTAATCAACTTATGAGAGCAATGTCCAATGAGATTCTACAAGAATAATGATAAAATTGTCAAATGTCAGATGACTCCCTTACTCTCATGTCAGTTCCTCCTCATTATATCAAGGAAGTCACTCCACATGTAGTTCATATCACAACTGAAAGTCTTGAATTTATTCAATGAAAGAATCTTAAGGAAGGCAGTCCGGCATGCAATAATAGAAAATGAGATTGATATTAAGAATGAAGAAGAAGAAAATTCATATAAAGTCTTTTCTACAAGTAATCAAGATATAAATAAAAAGTCTACTTCAGAAGAAATGAAAGATAGTGGGCAAACAGCTATCATGGATGAGTTAGGGAAATTAATTTGAGAACTGAAGAAAATACTCGACCAATCTTGTTTAGTACATTTGTCTGAAGATAAAATTGAAATCAAATATTGGTCTATGAATTCAGAGACTTCTTTGCTTGGTCATGTGTTGAAATGCCCGGCTTATCTCCTGATATAACAACTCACAAGATGACCATCATTCCAGATGTAACACCGATCAAGCAGGCTCCACGGAGGATGAAACTTGATGAAGAACAAATGATTTCTGAAACCAAGAAGCTTATTGAAGCAAACTTTATGCTGATTGGATTGCCAACATTATGCTCGTGAAAAAGAAGTCAATATTTAATGCTTCTAACTAAATTTAATTAGAATTAATTAATGTCAATTTAAAATTTGGGCATTTTCAAATTAGTTTTCACGCCAATTTTATATTTTTTGAAATTTTTCCACCATGCAGTTCACAAAACCAAACCAATGAAACAACTCTTGCTCTGTCACTATTCTTGTTTCCTCTAATACAGACAAAACAAAAATTGCAAGCCCCTCTTTCCATTTTCCTATCCAGTTTAAAACTTATAGGAACCCATCCCCACTTCTTCCTCTCGATTGTTGCAGAGCCAAAGTCCTCCCTTCCACATTGTAGCTCCCGTAAGCCACAATAGAAGCCCTCGCATCTTCCTTCTCGTTCTTCTTTCATCCCGAGCGACTCTAAAATTCATGCGTGACTCACTTTTACACGTGGTTGCTCCTGTTCATTTGTCTTCCCTAGTCACCGAAACCTGTATCATTCTCCCTGTTTAAGAAACGAAGCCTTATTTTCTTATCCACTTGTCACACGATTACACCGCGACAGCTTGAAATCTTTCTTCCCCTAGACCACGCCTTCCTCCCATTATATAGCAGTGCAATAACCCACTTCTCCTTCAACTGTTTTGCAGCAATGACAGACTTGTCGCATGCAAAGACTTCTGAAACTGCTAGCGACCTCGCCGAAACCCTCTCCTTTGCTTGTCTTCCTGTGTCGCACCATCACCCTCCATCTCAAGAACTGCATGTATGATTCCTCCTTTGTCCGAGCCAGCAATGAAGCTTGTTGCTACTCTCTAAGGCAAAGGAATACCATGCGAGGACTGCATATTCTCACATCGTTCTGCGTGAGCTCTAGAAGCTTCTCCTTCCACAGTTTCGTAGCGCACGACAAGATCCTGACATACAAAGTGTTCCAAAATTCTATCTTACTCCTGCCGCTCTGCCTTAGCTCCTGAAGCCCTTTTCAATTCCTTATTCATCACTCGATCCAGTCACGAATTGAAGTTGACGCCCCTTGGCTTCCCTGTGACGCAACTTTCATGTCATCGCCTCCTCAAACCAAGCTTTTCAGTCATTATTTAGTACTTTTGTATAATATATAATATAAAAAAAATTAAAAAAACAAAAAATAAATATTTTTATCTCCTTTTTTTGAACACCATTGCCATGACTTGGCCCTGGACTTGGAGTTAACCAAGACGAGTACAAACGACAGATAAGACAAATATTACTAATAATATCAAAATTGACAAATTTCCAATGAATCTTAAGAGCATAAAGTTTTAAATATCAAATACTCGATAATGCCATGCTGACTGAAAATCTCAATCGGAGGGGTCACCTTTTAAATTAAGATTTCTAAATAAAATTTTCAAAGTAAAAAATTAAACACTAAAGTTAAAATTAATTACTTAACCTTCCACAACAATTTATCAGAGGTGACATTTTTTTATTGACATCGGCTCAAAAAGAGCAAACATCACATCAAGTGTATCACTATATTTACATTCATAGTACTTTCATGTCAGTAAAGACATGGCCTGAGTCCTATGACAGTTTGGTTTAGCCTAAAGAATTCACAAAAAATAGCGGTTACGACCAGAGCCCTCTGAATGGGTCGCTGTTGTCAAAAGACACTATTATATTTTGGCCATAGCCTTAGCCCGTATGTTTCACGACAACTTTCTACCATTTGAGTTGTGAACCATAAAGGTACATTTGATTGACACAAAATATTTTATTAGTTAAGGTCGACTTAAATTTATCCCTATAGATAAACACTAACCCCAAATCTATAAGGACCCTTTGGAGTATGCAACCAACCATGTTTATTGACAAGGGTCTTTTTGTCAAGATGGGTTTACTACCTCCTTTGACTTAGACAACTCGGAACAATAGAATCATGGGATCTTGATCGAGTTTATCATTATTTCCCCCACCATCCGCCAAAGTGATAAATTTTACAATATAAATCATATGTATGCTGATACTATATGTTGAATATTTAATGTTGAATGATTAGCCTTTAATCGAAAGTGCTCTCCTGTTATCGGGGAAAGGAGGGGAAATTTAACCATAGACGCTTGTGCCTATAAGAAACCTCGAACCTTATCAAAAAGTCCTATTAAAAAGCGTCTTATCTAAATCCCAATGTCTTTTGAAAATTTGAACCTCAAACCTCTCCCAAGACAAAGTCTGGGCATCAAAATTTTTGAAGCCAACAACAATCTACCTGTTTTTTTTCCCTCTTTGAAAGTTAATATTATAATATATGTTGACGTCCATTTTCAATTAGATATTAAAATAAGATTCAAATTTACAAAACAATAAATAACATGTATGTTGGCCTATGACTAGCATATTTTTATTTTTTATCGCAACTGGCTAAGTACAAAAAAAAATATTGAATAAAAATGTTTCGAAACTGAAATATGAAGAATATAATTATAAGTGGTAGATGTAATAATTTTCAAAAAATAAAAAATAAAATTGTTAAAGACAAGTCTTTTCTTCTCTATGTTTGTCAATACTAAAAATGCATTTATTTACTTTACTTTTATTTTTTTTATTTTTGAAATATCATATGATAATTGCAGAGACTTTAAAACATTAAATCTCGTAAAATCATCACCTAACTATCTACCTACTTTCTTTTCCTCTTTAAAATTTTTTGGAACCCACAACAATCTACCCGCTTTCTTTCTCTTTAAAAATTAACATATATTATATGTTGACCTCCATATTCAATTAGATACTAAAATAAGATTCAAATTTACAAAAAAAATAAACAACATGGATGTTGCTCTGTGATTAAAATTATTTTTATTTATGATCAGAACTGGCTAAGTACAATAATAATATTGACTAAATATGTTTTGATACTAAAATAATATGAAGAATATAATTATAAGTGGCAGATGCAATAATTTTCAGAAAAAAATAAAATTGTTACAGACAAGTCTTTTATTTCTCTATGCCAGTCAATAATAAAAATGTATTTATTTGCTTTACTTTTATTTTTTATTCTAATTTCAGCATTATTGATTTCAGAAATATGATATGATAATTGCATAGACTTTAATACATTAAATCTCATAAAACAATCACCTAACCTATCAACCATATTAATCACTGAAAATGATTGGTTAATTTAACATCGTGCTTATCAACAACCCTTTGATACTATCTGGACCATCTCAACCTTAATATCAAGAATTGAAAATCCATTATTTCCCCATTAATGCTCACATCGTCATAACTTCACTTTCTTTCTACACAAGTCATCATTATAGTTATCTACCTATCACAACATAAACATAACATGTCATTTCTTTAATCATTTTATCTATTACAATTATTTTTCTAATCAACTTTTGCTTAACATAAATGTACATGTTAACAATAACTTTAATTGTATGCATTGTGAATGAATTCCACATTTGTACTTGATTATACATTTCTATAAAATACAATAGAAACAATATAAATAACAACAACAACAAAGCCTTTATCCCATTAACTGGGGGTCGGCTACAAGAATCTTTTTTTCTGTTTTGTCCAATTTCTATAAAATGGCATGAATTAAACGTTGCTAATAAGAACAAATATGTGTAATATGAAAGAATTTCTAATGAAAATACATAAAAAGTGGATTTCCTAAAAATTATTAGCAAACATCAGTACTATAAGAAAATTTGCTTCTTAGTTTTATAATTAAATAACTTACTACAATAAGTCAATTTTACAACAAATTTCTTCCTTAGGATTACCTTGAGCTTTCTTCCTGACATAAATATTCTAGTAATAATAAATTTAATAAAATTTTAAGAAATACTTAAACTAAGATTAATTTAGCACAACGATAATCTCAAATAATATCTTTTTTCATCTCACATTGACTTCTCATATAAAATATTTCTCCTATTTCATTCAACTATAAACTTTTCTAAACCTGCAGGCAATAACTGCAGTAATTAATTAACGTCCGGTTTGAACAAGAAACAAAACACACAAACTAGAGAAGAATTAAAAATGAATTACTCAACTTAAATGTAATTTAATAGAAGTAATTGTACGTATTTTCAATTATATATAATTGCCTTACCCGATACCTTCAAATTCCTCTCGAATTCACCAAATTTCTCCTTTCTAGCTTCTTACCCAAGAGGAATCAGCTCTTCTATTATGCGACTGCAGTTCACAAATAATTGTAAATAAAGAAATTTAAAAAAAAAGGAATTCCTTAGGTTCTATGAAATTAATTTTACATATAAACATAAAGTGCATATGTATATAGCCCTCCATTTTCCTCATTTCTCTACCCTTCGCTTTCTATTTTGCAAACTGGGCGAGACTGAGCTCTAGAGCAGTGAGCGAAGAGCTATTGGTCTCAGTTAGACGTCTGGGAAGGGAGAAACCAAGGCATTAAGGAGGATTTCAAGCGTACGAGATAAATTAAAGTAATATATTTGTTGAGATTTGAAATAAACCAATATACTTTTATTGAAAGGAGTTGGCGTATTTAAACCCAATTTCAATAGGCAAAAAAATGAAAAGCAATAAAAAAGAATAAAATAACTAGGAAAGAAAATTAAACAGAATAACGCAAAAGGTGGATCTAGATAATCAGAGAATAATATCAAATAATAAATAAAAACGGTGTTATAATATAATACTCTCCCTCAAGTTGAAGCAAGGATGTCAGTTATATTTAACTTGGATTTGAAATCATCGAACAAAGGGCAAGACAAATTTTTAGTGAGAATGTCCACTAGCTGATCACTAGAGAGCACATAGGGAACACAAATCTCCCCGGACTCAATCTTTATTTAAATGAAGTGTTTGTCGATCTCTACATGTTTGGTATGATCAGGTGAACTGGGTTGTGAGCAATGCTGATTGCGACCTTATTATCATAGAATAACTGTAGCGGGACAGAGATTGGAATACAGATTTCGCAGAGCATGATACGTAGCCAGATGGCTTCATAAATTCCTAAAGACATCGATCAGAATTCAGCTTCAGCACTGCTTCGGGTAACCATAGAATGATATTGCCTCATATAAATAAGCAATACCCCAAGATGGAACGTAGATCAGAAATAGATCTGACCCAATGAACATTTGTATTAACATCAATAAACCGAAAGGTATGGCCGGAAAAAAACAAACCCGAGCCTGGTGCACTTTTTAAGAAAAGTTGAGAATCTGGTGAACAGCTTGGAGGTGGTTCTCGTAGGGGTCATGCATGAATTGACTCACTATTCAAACTGCGTGACATATGTCGGGGCGAGTATGAGCCAGGTAGATGAGTTTTCCAACAAAGTGTTGGTAATAAGTTTTGTTGACAAGTACAGCATTGACAACGCTAGATAATTTTTCATTAATAACCATAGAAACAACAATAGGTTTGCAGTAATTATATGTCAAGAGATCAATCACATATTTGCACTGAGGCAAGCAAATATCCCGAGAAGATTGAGCCACTTCCATTCCTAAAAAGTATTGTACGAATTTCAAATCCTTCATCTCAAAGGAGGAAGCAAGAATGTCTTTTAAGAACTTCAATGCTGGGAGATCGCAAATTGAAGTTAGAAAGATTTTTATTTGAAAACATCAGAGGATATAAAATTTTTAAATATTAAAAACGAGGATGACCTAAACGACAATGCAATAACATAATGGGGCATTCAATGACTTGAGAGAGGCTATAACTTTTGAGTGTCATGTCTTCACTCTCCGTGTCATTCTCTTGGAAGTAGTAGAGTCGATCTACCCTCTCAGCAATTCCAATCATCCTCGCCAAACGTCTGTCCTGAAAAACACAACTATCAGAAAAAAAATTAACAACGCAATCAATATCACTTATCAACTTGGTGATAGATATGAAGTTACATTGTAATCGCGGAACATGTAAAACGGACTACCAAGTTAGATCGAAGTTAGAACAATCAACCCTTTATCAGCTATGAAGTTAAAAGAAAGCTTGCGAGCAGCCAGTAATATGATCCATGGCACCTTAATAAAAAATCCATGGACTAGAGATGGAATACATTATGAGAGCCATATGAAAAGTACCTTGTCATATATGGGAGGTCGATGGACCCAAGAAGTTTGATCAATTGCTTTATCTGGTTTTTTAGGGAATCAGTGGATTCCGGGATGTTTCGGGTAGGAGTTGTTTGAGCCGTTGCTTAGTTCAACCATTGTCGTGAGTCCCTTGGCATTAGATGAGCTGGATGAGAGTTTGTATATCGGCTTACCGTGAAGTTTCTAGCACTTGTCCTGAGTATAGTTGGGCTTGTGACAGTAATCACAAGTGGGGTGACCAATTTGTGGTGCCATGAACGAGGGCCGAGAACTATTTGAGATAAAGGTGAAAAATTCAGCTAAAGGAGTAGAAGCGCTGAGCATGACAAGTCTACCTTTCTTCTCGATGAATCTCAATGAAAGTAGTGTGAGCGGAAAGAAGAGGATCTCGACCAAGAATATGGCCCCGAACTTCATCAAGGCTTTGTTAAGGCTAGCAAGGAGTTGGAACATACAATCCTTCTCTACGATCTTCAGGAAGAGGGATAAGTTGGTCAAAGTATCCCAAGTACAGTCGTAGTACGGATCACGTTCCACCCATAATGCAGCAAGGACATTATAGTACTGGGTCACGGTCCTTGACCACTGTTTGGCCTCCCAAATCTTTTTAGATACCTCATAGAGTTGGGCGGAATTTCCTACATCCGAGTAGGTATCATAGACACTTCTCCAGAGAGCACTAGCGGAAGGGAGGAATATGTACGGACAACCAATTGACATTTCCATGGAGTTGATCAGCCATGACATGATCATGGAGTTCTCCACTTCCCAAACTCCATATGTCCGGTCGATCTTTGGAGGCTCACAAATCATACTTGTGAGGTGACTGAACTTCCCGCGTCCTTTAATAAACAAAGAGACCACTTGAGACCATTCGAAAAAGTTGTTATTTAACTTATGAGTTGTAATCAAGAAATTCATGTTAGCTTTCGATCCTCCAGCCTGCACGAGAGCGAGGTTTGGATTTGATACGAGAGCGAGGTTTGGAGTCGATCCTCCAGTGGAGTCAAGAACGCAATTTGAGGGTGATTCATTGAAAGAATTAACAATAATTCCGATTGTACCGAATGATATGTTGTGGTTCTGAGCCATCGAGGAATTTTGGTAGAATCACGACAAACAGATACCAAAGAGATATCAGTAACTGCAGAAATTGCAGGTTGTAGGAATTACAAGAATCCTTATAAGACAACAGAATAGGGGAATCCACCGGATAGTAGAGATTGCTCTGGCGGACAACAAAAACTTGCAGGAAGAGCGAAAAACTAAGATCAAACAACTGCAAACAGGAAGAAGCCTGCTATTTGCAACAACTTGTTGTTCTTTGAACGCAGGCTTTCTGGAATTTCTATTCCTAGCGAAACAAGAGCAGACAGGAAGAAGCCTTCTGGAATTCCTGCTGTTGGCAGAAACTTGTTGTTTGCTGGACCAGACAGAGGAGGCGGCCAACTAGGATGTGGAGGTGGGGGCTGCTGAAACCGGCCGAGCTGTTGGATCTAGAATTAGACCCTGATACCATGTTGAGATTTTGAATAAACTAACACGATTTATTGATAGGAGAAGCTATTTAAACCCAATTTAAATAGGTATAAAAATGAAAAGCAATAAAAACAGAATATAAAATAACTAGTAAAGAAAATAAAACAGAATAAGGCAAAAAAGAAAACTACATAATCAGAGAATAAAATCAAATTACAAGTAATAACGACATTATAATATATATATATATTAATTATTTTTATATTAACATTTTTTTGCAATTATATGTGAACTGCAGTCACACACACACATATATATTGGGGAAAGAGCATCTCGTGGCACCCTACGTATTAATGAGAATAAGTGGTACAAAAAAGGGGGAGGGAAAGAGGATTCCCATCTAAAAACAAAAGAAATACATAAAAGCTTACAGGAGTTCCTCATTCCACAGTACAACTCCATACAAAATGAAACTAAAAACAAATACATAGATAAACCAAAAAACACCCAAAAGGATATGTAATCTAGTACACCAGCAAAACAGAAAGTATACCCAAAAGACCTGTGTATCAAAGGAAACAGAAAACCCAGCTTCATTAAATCTGCCAAAATATCAAGGCTGCCCAGGATAATCTTGGTAAACCAAAGGAGGCTTCACAGTATAGCAAATCAACATAGTGACAGGAGACAGAAGAGAAACACCAATCTTCACAAAACCATTGGAAGAAAAAACGTGAGACATAAGAGTCACCTCAAAAAGTCGCAGCATAAGCACACCAAACAGCCGGGCACAACCAGCAGGAACCTTCAACATATCCAAAGTAATTCAAAGAGGCAAAGATTCCATATCATAAAACCCCCAATCAATATCTAATATAAGGCACATTTAGCATATCCCCAAGTAAAAAAGAGTTAAGAATAGTAGGGGGATTAGTGCCAACAATCACACCACTGTACCCTTGCTTAGAGAGCCAATCAGCAGGTCGATTACCCTCTCTGAATACAAATGTGTACTGTATATGAAGGTGATTGTGAGTGATAATGTCATTAATGCGATGAAATAAGCACACAAGATACCATGGTGGTGTAATAGTTTGAGTAAGAATATAGAAAAAAACCTCAGAGTCTGTTTCCATAATTATATCTGTAAAATGAAAGGACCGAGCAACCAATAGTGCTAACAGAGCCGCACAACACTCTGCCTCTAGTGGACAAGAGACCACCACAATTGAAGCAAATTAGACTAAACAAATGCCAGAACAATCTCTAAAAACGCCAGCAACACTAGCAGCAATAGAGGACCAGCTCCCATCAATATTTGCTTTCAGCGAACCAAAGGGAGGCGGAAGCCAATTAACCAATATTGGTCTTTCACTTCTATCTGGAACCATTTTAGAGGATAATGTTCGAAAAGTCTTATGATAGATAGCCAGAGTGAAAGAAACAGTGGCAAGAGGGGGAGGGGGAGAGTCATTATATTTATATGCATTTCGAGCTAACCAAATGAACCACAACATCATAAGGGGGAAATATTTCAGCTTTGCAGAAATGTGTAGAGCATCTTAGCAAATCCTAATAATGCTATTCAATCCAAAATTAGGGGGCCAATGCACATTGAAAAAATTTCCAAGAATGGTCCAAACTTCTTTAGCAAAATGGAACTCATAAAATAGATGAGGGATGGATTCCACCTCCGTCTTACAGATATAACAGCAAGAAGCCAAATTTAAGCCTTTCAATTTAAATGTCATCTAACAGCAAGAGAGAGTGAAAGTACCTCCAAAGAAAAAAAGAGGTAGAAGGGGATATGAGAGGATGCCAAATATAGGAGCTCCACTTCCAGTTTTGAAAATTATGTGTTTGTGCATGTAACATTTTATTGATAGAATGTGTGGAAGAGAACTTCCAAATGGGGGTATCCCTTCTAGTAGTTTGGATAGGTATTTGGGATATCATAGGGGTCATGTCTCCCACAAAGGCCCTGAGTTTGGGGATGTTCCAATTATTCCCATCCCAAACATCTGAGACCAACATATGGGTGACCTCCGTAGAGTGAGGGAAGGAATCAAGATTAAGAACACCCCAATTATCATGCCAAAAGGATATATAACCATCACCAACATCCAAGTAAATGAACTTAGAGGCTATCACCCTAGCTTGCAATAAAGCCTTCCAGAGTTTGGAATCACCAGTTTTCCAAGCAACCGTAGCAGGTTGGGAGAAGGAGCAATATTTAAGATGTAGAAATTAAGCCATAAGGATCATCGTGATCTGAATTTAAACCATAGTTTATACATATTGATATCCACAATTTGTTGGAGGGTTTTAAAGCCAAGTCCCCTAGAGGATCTAGGCATACACAGCTTACCCCAAGTAGTCCAAACTTTACCTGGATTGCTCCCCACCCAAAGGAATTTGTTAAAAAACGTTTCAAGTGTTCGCTGCGTACTTTTTTAAATTTTAATGACTTGCATAACATAGAGGGGAAGGCCATATAGCACACTTTTAAGTAAAGTTAACCTACCTCCATTCGAGAGAAAGGTATTTCTCCAATCATTAATCCGAGATTTAATTTTCTGCACCACATCATCCATTTGGGTCTACTTCGTTCGGCCTCTAAGAAGATTCATTCTCAAATATTTGAGTGGGAGCATAGCAGCCTTACAACCAGTAAAGTCAGTAGCCCAACAAACAGTATTATTATGAACAGACTTACCAAAGTATAAAGAGCATTTGTTCTGGTTGAAAGACAAACCGGAGGTATCTTGAAACTCCTCCAAACCATGCATGAGTAGCCTAATAGTGGGTTTACTTGCATTGGAAAATATGACAGCATCATCAGCATATGCAAGGTGAGAAACCAGTATCCTGGATTTATGTGAGTATTGTACCAATGGATGGTGCATTTTTAAACGATTGACAATACGAGAGAAATAGTCAAATTCAATAATAAAAATAGTGGGGGATAAAGGATCCCCCTGTTTTATGCCTCTGGTAGCCGAAAAGAATCCGTATGAGTTGCCATTGACAAGCACACTATAATGATTCGACTCTAACTATCTTTTAATAAGCCTGCAAAAATCATGTTAGAAGCCTTTAGCTTTCAGCACATTCAGAATAAAGTCCTATGGGACTGTATCAAAGGCCTTCTTAAGATCAAGCTTCATAATCATGTTTCCCCCTCCACATTTCTTATATAAATTTTCAACCAATTCCTGTGCTAAAAAAATATTGTTAGTTATCTCTCTACCCTTGATAAAAGCTGATTGTTGTGGAGATAAAATTTTAGGTTAGATGAGGTTGCAGTCTAGAAACAATCAACTTACTTAAAACTTTAGACATGACAGAAGTGAGTGAATAGGCCCAAAGTTATCCCAAGTATGCTTGTTATTGGCCTTAGGGATGAGCACAATTAGAGCCGAGGTGAAGAACTTACTTGGATCTTCTCCAAGAAAGAAACTTTAAATAGTAAGTATTACCTTGGTCTTACTGATATCCCATTAGTGAATATAAAAGGAAGAGGAGAAAACATCAGGTCCAACAGCTTTGTTGGGATTAATAGATTTGAAGGCAGAGAAGATTTCATGCTCATCAAGTACATGCACTAAAGATAGAGAATTTAGATAATCTCTGTCATCCTGTAGTAGATTGGTATCCAGTGGAGAAGTCTGCACATCAGAACGAAAAATATCAGTAAAGTACTGAACAACACTGTGACCAATTGCATCAAGATCAGTCAATATGTTCCCCTGAGTATCTTTAATTTTTAAGATACTATTAATATTTCTCCTATGCTTTAAGGTAGCATGAAAGTATTGAGAGTTTCGATCTCCCGCAATAAAGTAGATATCATTGGCCTTTTCTTGTAATAATTGCTCCAAATTTATAGCCTCTAGTAGAGATACATGAGCTGTAGTGATTTCATCAACCCAGCCAAGGGAGACCTCGGTTTGAGACTCTAAATGGTCAACCCTTTGTTGGGCTTCCAAAACTTTGAAGTGCACATTTCCAAAAACTGGATGATTCCAACTCCGTAAAGCAAAACCAATTGTTTTATGTAACTGCCATAAGTTATACCAAGAAGATCTTGTATGCCCAATTTTCCAACCCTGCTTTACAACATTTAAAAAGGAGGTATGAGTAACCCAAATATTAAGGAATTTAAATCTAGATATCTTTGGTCTAGCATTAAAAGCCAAGGTAAGTAGAGTAGGGGCGTGATCAGATGAAACGACATTAAGATGCTGAACATTTACAACGGGAGAGTGGTTAAGAAGGCAACCATTAGCTAAAAAACGATCCAGCCTTTGAAAGAGCAGTCCACGTCTCCAGGTAAAAGGATTACCCGAGAAACCCAAATCAAATAAACTCGCATCAGACATAAAGTTATAGAAACAATTTATAAGAGTTGTGTCAGATCGACCACCTCCTTTTTTTTTAGTTGGAGACATAATCATATTGAAATCTCTGCCCACCAAAAAATTATCAGTTAAAGTGTTGCCCATAATTTCAAGTTTATTCCAAAGCATATATTTATCCTGCAACTGAGAACTTGCATAAATAAAGGTAGCAAAGCCATAAAACTCATCAGATTTAAAGTGTGTTAACACAAACTATTCATCATTCTCCACAATGGACAAAGAATTATTTATTTTCCAAAAAAGCCAAATTTTGTTGTTCATGTTCCCGTAAAACTCATATATTTTGAAATGGCTAAGAATTCTATTCTTATTAACATGAATCATAGGCTCCAAAATAGCAAAAAGAGTAGTGTTATTGACCCTACACAAGTGCTTCAATCTATTAAAGGAGGAAGTTCAACAACTCTCCTAATATTCCATACCATGAATTTTAAACATGGTGTTTGAAATAGCCCTCCCAGTAGATTTAGAGGGTTATTCAAATGTTCCTCATCCGAATGATATATTCTTTCTTGAATAATGTCATTTGCATAAGGTTGAGAAAATTCCCTCTTAGATTTCTTTATAGCATACTTTTGAACTTGCCATTCATTCTCAAGGGTATGTGTAACATCATTGATAGAGTTTTGTGAGGGTGAGATAGGCACAGTAGGAGGTGCAATGTCCCTCCCATGGGATTCTAATGCTTGAGGATTGGGGATGAAGTGAGATAGATGATTGGAGGGAATAGGACAACTAATTTCCAGAGTAATAACACTAGCTTGTGCAGAAAAGTTATTATCAGCATAGAGAGGATTATTCTCAGCCAGAGCCGCTGTATGAAGAATTTCACCAGGGAGAGAAGTGTCAAGTGAAGGTAGGTCGCAGTGTGTGGGAGATAGAGCCATAATTGTTGACCTATCATTAATTTCAACAACATTAGTAGTAGAAACCAAATTATCATCATGATCCGCACTAGTATACCCGGTGTGTGGTTGTATATTTGGAGGATTAATGATATCAGTAGGAACATTAATAGCAACAGGGGCAACAGTTGACCTATCATTAATTTCAACAACATTAGTAGTAGAAACCAAATTATCATCATGATCCGCACTAGTATACACGGTGTGTGGTTGTATATTTGGAGGATTAATGATATCAGTAGGAAGATTAATAGCAGTAGGGGCAGCAGTAGCTTTATCAGTATCCTTTTGAAGCTGAGCTTCAAATTTTTGCAGTAAAGGAACCCGTAAGTGGGGGTGTAATCTATAGCAGTTAGTAGAAGCATGCCCAAACATGCTACAGTGGGAACAGTAGGGGCGATGATTCCCCATAACCACTTTTTGCCAATAGCCTTGGTGTCCTGAACCAATCCACACTTCATCGTGAAAGGGCTGTGTGATGTCCTGTTCAACAAGGGCACAAGCCTCTTCAGTCTTAGTGAGCTCGAGAGTGGGGTTATCAATTCTTAAGGGTTTACCAAAACCATAAGCAAGGGAATAAAGTATTTCGTAGTTGTATAAATGAGTTTTTAGCCGAGGGAATTTTATCCAAATAGGAATCACCGGAGATTCAAATTTAGGGTTAAAATCAACAGACCATTTGAGTAGTTTCATGAAACGGCTATCTACTTTAAGCACTTTACGAGCAAATATTAGTGTGTAGTCCTCATCATTGGTGAGTTGGATTAGAATGTGTCTCCCGTCTAGCAAACTGATTTTTCAGGCTCCAGAAAGTTTGAAAGTGTCAAAACAACTGAAGGATAAGCTCTAATCGAGGATGACCATATTGAAATTTGCCAACCAGAAAGAGGCGGCAGGAAGAAGCCAAAATCTGGGTCTCAGAGTCGGAGAGGAATAACGCAGGCTTCCCGTTTTTCCTTCTAAGCTTTTTAAGAAATGTGTATTCTCCACCTATCTAGATAGCTTCATGAAAGAATTGCGGAAAAAAAACATGAGTGTTTGGCTGCGGGAGAGGCGGAATCCGCAACAACAGCTGCATAGCTGCGCGACATCTAAAGACGGAGATGAAGACGAAGACAAAGAGAAGGACCGGAAGAAGAAGAGAACAATAGGGAAGGACGAGAGAGATGAAAGGATCTCACCAGATGCAACAAGAAACATCGCTTGCCCTAGAATCGCCTGAGAGTCGCCAAACCCTAGCAGAGCTCACGTCCTCCAAGTAGCCGCCATATATATATATATATATATATATATATATATATATATATATATATATATATATCCAAAGCCCAAGGGCCTATTTCATTGAAATAAACAGTTATGAGAATCGATGAGGATAGGGCCCAATAGTGAGCCCTACAGTAACATACACTTCAAACAAATGATACAGAAGACATAAAAGAAACATGCAAATAATGATTATGCTATGAGAGACGTTGCCAAGGCAGTTTTCTCAAACTGGTTCATGACGATCCACAAAGTAATCTTCTAAGTGCTAATCCATTTCTGGGAGTAACTGTGATATCATCAATTAATTCTCCAAATGCCCTTCCCGGCTTCTTCTGTCGAGAAGTGTAAACTTCCCAACCTTTCTCTTCTACTACTACTTCTGTTTCTTCTACTTCTTCTGTTTCTTCTTCTTCTGAGGGTTGATCCTTCGGATTCATAGGAGCAGTAGATGCAGCAATAGGTATCACTTAGGAGTTTTTTCGTTTTCTGCTAAATTTTTGAAAATATCTGTCGGACACCACAAGTTTTGTGGCCACCGGAACAACAAGAGGAGAAGGAGGAGGAGCATCCTTTTCTTTCTCCGAGGTTCTATCCACCAGAGTGGTCTCAATTCACTCCACCTCTCGAGCATGTAAATCAGAAGAGGGTGAAGGGGTAACAATATTAACCCGTTCGCTAACCCGTCTAAGACGAACTTCATCAAGTTCCTGTTCTTCATATGGGGGGCAGTGTCAGCCAAACCATTGGCCTTCTGTCCCATAAAAGTCCTACCATTTCCTCTCCTAGATGGGGGATAGAGTCTACATGACCTATCACCGGTGTGCCTAAACATTCCGCGAGTGAGGACGATAATAAGCGCTTATGCTTCATAACCACCTCCCCGCCAAACAACGTCCCGATCGAAGCCCACCCAAATTCGATGGACATCCGGGAGAGTAATATCTCTCTCGATGAGAGTTCTAGCAGACGATCGAGTGTAGTCTTCGTTATAAGTGAGTAGCATCCATTTGCGATGGCATGCACAGAGGCTCCGCCAAAATTTGAAACGAACATTCTAATCGAAATATCGATATGGCGGACACTGAAACTTGAACCAAATAGGAACCTCGGAGATTCTTAGAGGTCGAAATATGAAGACCACTTTATAATCTTCATTTCGATCCTCGCGATAAAGCGGACCAGCATGGCGAACAACCTAACATAGTCCTCCTCCACCATTAAATGAATCAATAAATGTCTTCCATCCAACAGTCTCATCTTCCAAGCTCCAATGAAGTGTAGTGAGTCAAAGAAATTCCTCACCAACTCCATTTTAGGATGTCCCAAAGCAAACTTACCAATAAGGGTAAATTTCACCTCCTCATTCAAAACATTTAACTCAGCCTCAGAAAAAATAATGGCAGGAGAGTCATCTTTCTCCCCAATAGGGTGAATAAAAGGACAAGAACCTCTTCCTGCCGGAGCATCATTAAAAGCCTGTGGAAAAACCAAATATTCAGGACCTTTGCGAGTAGTCATACCTTTTCCCACCACCCCAGCAAAGTTAGCCGGCGCCATGGAAACCGAGGAACAGCAAGCTAACGAAGCAGTGGAAACCCTTCAGCAAGCAAGACGACTCTGTTCGAGCAGGGACCTTCAATCAGCAGTGCAACATTCGCTGCAAGCACGACTGATGACCCGAGCCGGAAAAAAGCCACGAAGCCCTTCTCACAGGTTGGGTCGATCAACGCTGGGACTCGAGCCGACGAGGGAGTAGACGCACCCCTTCTTCGACGCGAGCACAAAGCCGATCGACGCTGGAAATCACGAGCAGTGGACGAAGCACAGACGACGAAGACGACCCACCTTCATCTCGCTCGACGAAGCCAAAGACGACGAAGACGAAGACGACAACCTTCGTCTCGTGCTCGACGAAGCCAAAGACGACAAAACTTCTCGTGCTCGATGAAGCCGAAGCAAGAATCACCGGTGGGAATCGCCATGCAAAACCCCAGAGCTCGGGACGCCGTCATGCGCGGCGATATATATATATATATATATATATATATATATATATATATATAATGGCATCTTCCTCGCCGTCTCTCGGCTCTGCTAGGGTTTCGCCTCATGGCGAACCCTAGCAACCGTCCATGTCGTCGTCGTCCGACTGAACGACGCGAGATTCGCAGAGACCCGTCGCAGCGTCTGCGCGTCTCTTCCGTCGTTCTACTGTGCTTCGTCCTTCGATCGGCTCATCTCGCGCATGCGCGCGTTTTCTCCTGCGTCGATCAGGTTACTGCTCGCGTCGAAGAAGGGTTTCTCCCTCGTCGACTCGCGTCCCACCATCTTCGACTCGCTTGCTACTCGCTGTGCGCAGCTTCCGCGTGCTGCCGCGGCGTTTGTGCGGCCCTTCTGCAATTGTTGCGGCTGGTTTTGTTCGCAGCAGTGGCTACAGTCTGCCCGCGACTTTTACTTTCTTCGAACACTAAGGCTCGACACTTCGACAGTGGTTCGCAGCCTGGGTTTCGTGACCTGCTCGACGCCATAGCTGCGTGGTATCAACACCGATAGCCCTGGGAGCTATCCTACAGGTGTCATTCTGCTCGACGACTCACTGTGCGAGAAGAAGAGCTCGACTTCGTTCTTCTGCACGACGTCCCAACTGCAGGCGGGACCCGTGCTTGATTTCTCCGGGATTCTAGGCTCGTGCGAGTAGAGGGCTTCGGCCGGCTGCCGTCGTTCGCTCTTTCTCTGCAGGGCCGCTTCCGTGTCCGACTACTGCAGGGGTTGCTCGATCATGACAGCTAAGCCATCTTATGCTGGAGCTGTGAGCAGCAATTCTCACAAAAACCTGGATCATCTCTTCTTTCCACAAGAATTTCATGACATTGCGGCTGGAAAAAGACAAGATGCTTTTATCAGGCCCAGGAAATAAAGATTTTATCTGATGATGTAAAGTTCACTTTAGTTGGGAAATTTCAATTCGGTCACCCCAAAATGGATTTAGTCAGAAAATTTTTTGAGAATCTGAAGCTCATTGGAGGTTGGAAGTTGGGAGTTTTGGATGACATACACTTATTAGAATTCAGAAGGAAGAAGATTATGCCAGAATCTTTGCTCAACAATCTGTTTTGGTTGCTGGCACCCTAATGAAGCTTATTAAATGGACTCCTGATTTTGACCCATCTAAGGAACCTCCTATCGTTCCTATGTGGTTCAAACTTCCGGGACTCCCTTTTCATTTGTACAATCCACGTACTTTGTACAACATTAGCCAAACTCTCGGTACACCTCTCAGAGTTGATTCACTCACCTTTGATAGGGTCTCGCCAGGTGGTGTCAGGGTTCAGGTAGAGAGGGATTTCACTCTGCCAGATGTGGATCGTTTTTGGATTACAGATGGTGAGGAAGGGTTTTGGCAAGAGGCTGTGGTGGAGAACAGACCTCTCTTTTGCCAGCATTGTAAAATGTTCGGACACATCAGGGACACATGCTATAGGTTGTATCCTCCCTCTAGGAAAAGGGCTTCTCTAAAAAAAGGGCTTCTAGGCCTTCTGCTGCTGTTGGGATTTCCCAACAAAAAGTCGATGCTACCCTAGCTCAGGAGAATAGGGTAGTATCTGATGCTGATAACAGCTTAAACTCAGCTGACAAGGCTGTCGAGGAGACTCGTCAACAGGTTGTGCAAATTGTCACTCTGGTGACTATAGTGTTTACAGAAGATGCTAGAAATGTGACTACAGTGTTTACAAAACATGCTGGAATCGAGGAGACTCCTCCTGTGGCGCAGGCCGTCTAGGGGGCTACTTTAGCCGTCCGCGCTAACAGATACATCCAAACTTTCAGCAGGAAAAGAAGAAATCTCCAACCCACTGCCGAACCCACCGGTATGAATCAGCAGGATCAGTCAACGGAAAAGGAAGAAGCAGAAGAAGACACTGATGAAGGACATTGGCAAGTTTATCATTCTCGATGGAAGAAGAAGCCTGGAGATACACTTCTACTTGATGATACATTGGTTACTCAGGGCAATGGTGTTGCTTTAAAGAGCTTACTTTATGGATCACCAAGACACAGAGCGAGAGTATCACGTTCTCGTTCTTAGGCTTTATTTGTGTACTTTTTCTGTTCTGATCTATAAGATCTCTTTGTTTGCATTGTATCGTAGGGGTAGGGCTCCATTTATTGAGCCCTCCCCTCAAGCTTTTGTAACCGCTTTTTAATTCAATCAAATATATATATATATATATGTTAAATTTATTTAATTAATTAATTTTAATTCATTTTCAATTAATTTATTTTGCTAATTGGCCAAACCTAACAGTACTAACTAGTCGAGTTATTGGTTATAACCTTAATAATGGTTATACTAAAACAAACTAAAAGGAAAGAAAACAAGCATGAGAAGTCAATGTGGTAAGAAAAAATCATTTGAAATTATTGCTATGTTAAATTGAGCTTAATTTAAGAATTTTTTAAAATTTAAATAAAATTTCATTGCTAAACTATTCTTACAAAAAAGCGAGTTCCCGATTATTATAGGGAAGAATTCATCACAAAAATAACTTAACGATCAAAGTGAGATACTCAATTACTAAAAAAAATAAATTATTTATAGAATTAGCGCTTGGCATGCTTATTAGTAAATCTATTTGTTGTATTTGCATTAAAAATTCTTTAATATTAAACATAATTTTTTTATTAAAAAAATTTAATTTACGTAAATGATAACCTATTCATTCCAATTCATAGTATTTCATGAAAAAAGCATAGTCAAATATAAATGAGGAATATCAAACGTCACAGTATATTCTTAATACATATTATCAAATTTAATTGTTAAAGGGTACATTCATGTTGAAGAACTCCAGAAATAAATAATCATATTCGATAAGGCTGATTAAAGAAATATAATGTTATGCTATGAGCAAATATAATATGTAAAATGCATAAGAAAAGGCAAAAGTTCTATCGAGATGAGTCTCGATAAAAAAATAAACTGAATCACGACATTTATTTTTAATATTGGGACAGTTCAACTAGTATCAAAGAGCACTTGATGAGTGCAACATTAAACTGACAAATCTTTATTAATAGTTATTATAATTGACATACTGAGTGACAATTTAATGTAATTTAATATATCAAAGCATATGCAATTATGATATGATATTTTTAGTATAAAATATTAAAAATAAGAAAGAAAAATGAAAGTAAATTAAATAAATACATATATGATATTAGCTAACAATGCAAAATAAAAAATTTCTTAGAAACAATTTTATTTCTTTTTAAAAACTGTTGCATTTCCTACATATAATTATGTTCTTACTATTTTAATAATCACACATGTTTATTCAATATTACTGATATACTAAATCAGTTGCTATTATAAACATAAATACCCATGTAATTCACCGACCATTATATATATTATTTCTTTCTTGAAATTTTGAAATTTATTTTAGTATTATATAACTCATTAAGAGTGGAGTTCATCAGATATAATAATATCAGTTTTCAGTTAGGACAAAGGTCTGAGTAGATTGTTAGTCAAATAATCTACTATTTTATACAATTGAGTTTTCATTATACAAGTAAATTGTTAGTCAAATAATAAAATCAGATACAATTGTTACGTATTTTATACAATTTGTGTTTTTATAAAAAATAGTGGTATTTGATGTAAATAAAGATTTATTGGTATGTATGATTTTATATTTGAATTTTTTTTAAAGTTTGTATTTTATCTTAGAAATGACATATATATGCTTTCATATTTATGTTTCATAAATATTAGAAAAATTGAAATATAAGGATTTGTTTGGTGATAAATTAGAATGACTATTTTACCATCATATGATCTTGATGAATACAAGTCAAGATAAAAATTAGGTTGACTAAGTCATCCCTCTTTTGATAAACCTCTGCGTCGCCTAAGGGAGTCAACTAGAGTCTAGTATAAGGTTTGACAAAATATGAACAACTCTTTTATATTATCTTTTACATCTAACTACCACTAAATTAACACTAAAATGACTCTTTTACACTTAACAAAATTAATGAAAAGGTGTATTTGATATTTTAACAAAATAAAAGTCACATGTACAACTAAAAATTTATTAGATCAACAAATCATGCTTTAAGAACACCACTTATGTGTTCAAATTTAATGCGACTTCAATATGATCAAATATTAAGTACCCCTTTTCTATCATATATTTTGAGCATAAAAAATACATTTTAATATTAAACTATAGAAGTTAGATGGAAAGGTACATATGAGACGTATTTGATATATGGTCAAACCTCAGCTAAAACATAAGGGAGGTAAGTAATACATACATTTCATTAAAAATAAAAAAATACAAGAAAGTTTTTTAGTTCCTAAAAGAAAAGAACGTATAAAGATTCTTTTTCAATGCTCAAGATTAGTACATATAAAATATTAATGACCCAATGATTTCCTGTTATCACAATGGGGATATATCACGGTTTGTAAGTAATAAACTTTTTTGTATGTGTTAACAATCTAGCAAATTAGTCACTACAACAATATCCAACAAAGACCGTACTGTTAGCCTTTCCAAAACACTAAGATGTTTCAGGCAACAAAGACAACAAAATGAAAAACGATGAATGCAAAGGATAGCAACATTTAAAATTGTCAAGTATTAGTTTCAAGGCAAGGTAATACTTACTCTTCAATAGAAATATTAACTGGGCTGACCCATTCTTCTTCATAAACGGCAACCCTTGTTATTTGGATATTTGCTCCGCCATCATTAAATTCTATGGTATGAACAATACGCAGTCTCTTGTGGCAACCTTTCACTAAACACTACGCATTGAAATTGAAGATATGATTTAATGATAATGAACCAATGCTGTAGAGTGAGAAACAGTTTCCAGTTGTTAAAGAGAACACAACAGTCATCATAGGTGATTGAAACTCGAAATCACAGCATGTCAATGAATATCAATTGAAAATCATTTGTTATTTAGAGATCAGTAACCAAAGCTGAAAGGCGTTACTAAATCAAAATTAATGGACCGTGTTCGGGTGATTTTAGCAAAATGCAATGAAACTAAACTTCCACAGGCTAACCTACATATTAGTTTAAGAACAAATTTCATGCAGTGAATATAAGGATAAATCACATGAATAATTTAAGCATGATAAATAAGAATAATAAGGAACATCATTTGCCTTCAGACCATCTTATTGCCATTATCTTTTTCAATAAAGAGCTTATGACAGATTTAAGCTGAAATTAACCAAAAACTCTGGATAATATAAACATGTTAGGACTACCACACTTGTAATTAAAATCACTAACGACAGCACATCAAAATAAGTCAATGGAATATAAAAGGGAAACGATTTTGATAAACTTGCATACTATATTTCAAGCAATGATAGACCAAATAATCCATATAATTTATTGAGTTGAAGTCCATACAAAGAAATCAATATCTTATCCTCTCAAACAATGACAAAAGAATCATCTTTAGTTGAATCTGATACTATCAAATAAATTATAACGCATGATTTCTCTTTCAAAGATAAATTCAATACAAGAGCTATGTAACTACGACACGAGCTTAAATTTGATTGCTTTTAATTTGAACCTATACCTCTATTAGGACGTGACTACAAGCCTGAGCATAAGCTTAACAAGAGTTGAAATTTGATTCTAGGATTTAGTATAACATGAACTCACATCAGAATCAGAATAATAATCTATCGTTAAACTTACAATCATATCGACATAGAAGCCTCTACAAGAAATTAGGTTAACAACTAGAAATAAATTTGAACCTATATCAAAGCAAAAGTCGGAATTTGAGTCTGAAATTGAATGAGTATGAGCTTAATTCGAATTAAAATATCAAATAGACATTGAATTTAAAACTGAAACTAAACATACAACATATATGAAACCAAACTATGAATAGGAGGTTGTGAATATGAACTGTTATGGAAAACTGGGCCTACTTATCAATATGGACCTAAATTTCAAATTGAGTGTGCATCTAGCCTTGAATACAAAGTGACAAAAACATATATTTAGTAGTCCAATGCAACAAATGATAAAGTGAATCCTCTTAATGTTAACTCAAACTTGGGCCTATACAATATGATTAACATATATTCATTGAACAAATTGATTAAACTACTGATGAAACCTTTAATGAAGTTATCTATACTGAACAAACTAAAATTAATTTTCTTTTTAGTTCTTGGTTTCTATATAAATAAAGTCACAATGGGAGTATTAGGTAGAAAGTGAAATGAATCAATAATCTAATAAATTTGTTAATTAAAAAAGCCATAAAAAAACTTAAATTGTAAGGGTCCGTTTGGCTAGCAGAACGACTGTGGTGCGGTTTCACAATGCAAATTCGTTCGCTTCGAAAAGGCTGCACGGCAACATCTTCGATAAAGTTTGTTATGTTATCTTTCCCCTCCCTACCCCCGTGTCTCTGCCCTAGCGATGTAATTCTCCCCGCATATGTAATGGCAAAATAATGAAATAGATAGGAGGCAATTTGAGATAGCAGCCCCCAAATGAACATTTCAAACCATACTACCATAAAGCTCACAACATACATGCATGTACATAACATGGGTAGTGAAGTAAAGGATAAGCATGGAAGAAGTAGCTCCCCATGGAACTCCCAAACTACAAGCCACTTTGTAAATTTTAGCAAAAATGTGATGTAGAGAGCAAGTGTGAAGGTAGAAGCACCCCAAAAAAAATGTCCAATTCATGCTAACAAGAAAGCTTTAAAGTATCCCTACACATGCACAACATATTCCAAATTGTAGTAATGAGAATAAAGCATAACTAAGTAGCCTTGGGATCTTAAAATGCTTAAGGTGATGCTGGCATGAAGCCTCCCCACCACATCTTTTCTTTCCTCTTTTCTTTCACTTTCCTCATTTTCTCTCTACATTTCTTTCTTTCCTCTACCCCTCTCTTTTCTTCTTCTTTCCCTTTCTTTCTCACCTCCTCTAACTCTTTCTTTTCTTCCTCCTCGCTTCCACTCTTCTCTCTTTTTTTCTTTTCAACTTCCTCTCTTATTTCATTTCTTTTTTTTTCTTTCTTTCTAAATTTCTAACCTTTTTTTTTTCTTCTTCTTTCTCTCTATCACTCTTTCCCACTTCACCTCTCAATTTCCACTCCTATTCCATTCTTTTTTTTTAATTCTCACGTTAGACATCGCTACAAGCATCAAGTGTAAGAATAAAGATTGGAGCGTGTATGAACTTCCTAAATGAGCTCCATTGGCATAAAGAAACATTAAAGAAAAGAGTATATCATGCCATTTAGAACCCCCACACCTCAAGGCCCACATCAAAGCCTCATGTTTTAAGTGTCATTTTTCATGAAATAGTTAGTAGTAGAACATGCAATAGGAATAGAGAGAGAGGAAATAGAGAAAGAGATAGCTAATCCAACTTTCCCATCCAAAACTTCTCAAAGTAAAGCATGCCAAGTCATGGAGCTAACAAGTTCATCCTTAGTGTGGAAGTAGTCAACCAAGCACAAAAAACCAAGTAACCAATGTTGACCTCACTTTTGTTGAGGTTTAGTTTTCCTCCTAGGATTTAGGGTTCTAGCTTTAGGAGCTTCCCCGACGATCTTAGATTCTTAGCAATGGGCCTACCTCGTTTTAGAACGCTCGAAACCACTTCGACACTCTTTTGGAATCCCGGACGAAATTCCTGACCTCTAGCTTACAGCAGGTAGATTAGAATTGGCGTTAGGACTCCAAATTGAGTTCCTATAGGACCACTGGACCTTAGGATAGCCTCGTGCACATTTTCTGCACCACCGAGCACAAATTCCTCGAGCCACGGCCTCGACGTCTTCAAATTCTCCGCAACGGATCAAGATCAGGGTCAGAATGCCAGAACGAGCGACGTCGAGTCAGAATTTCAGAAAACGTCGGATTTGACGCACTTTCGACGCGATCGTCGACGAAGTTGCCCGAACGACCTCGGATGAGGAAACGGACTGCTCCGTTGCGTCCGGAACGTCGTTTCCACCTAAAATTAATATTTAATTTGCGAGGATCGCATGCCGGAGTGGAAATTGCGATTTTGGGCTTATTTTAATAAAATTAATAATATATATATATATTTTAAACTTATTTATTCTATCCTAAGCCCTAATCCCTACCCATTCGACCGGCTGGCTCTCTCGCTCGTTCGATGGGGCTCCCGTTCCCTGCTTCTCCCGCGCTCGAGCGCGCCTCTTCCTTGTAGCCGTTGCTCTCTCGAGCCTCGCGTGGTTCTCCCCATACCTTCTCGAGTATTATCCTGCGCGAGGGTCACCTCGCGTGATCTGTTGCTCGATCCCTGCTCCTGCTGCCGAGCTTCGGCTCTTGGCTGCGACACTTTGTCGCCTTCTTCTTGCCCTTCCCCCACTTGCGTCCGGCTCCACAGGTAAGGAGCGGCCCTCTTCTCCCTACTCTGCCTATAAAGGCCCCGTTTTTGGATGGATTTAGGGTTGGTTGGTTGATTGCCTGCTTCCTTTTGAGGAATTGGTGTTGGATTGGAGCCTAGTCTTCTTTTCTCTTTCTTACGTGCTCTACGTTACCTGGTATGCCTTCCTCCCTTTCTCTCCTTCTCGGTTTGGCTCTAAGATGGGCTGCGGTTTATGGCCTTTGGCTTGTTTTCTTTCCTGCTTGGTGGTTCGGCTAAGCACTTATGTGCCATGGAACTTGATATTTATTTGCTTAAATGACAACATCTTATTTCCCCTCCCTGGTTGCAAGCTAGTATTAAGATTTGGGAGCTTTTTATCACTTGAAACATGCTAAGAATGAAAATGTGAGCCTATTCTGAAATATAGGTTTGGTTATTTGCTTAAAGAGGTGGAAATAAGGTATGGAAAATATGTTATGAAGCAAAATGTTGATCTCTTTTAGCATATTGGGGTATGCATTCTAAGCCCCTCTTCTCACTTTCTTTCTAGCACGAATCATGGAGTAACTTTTTTTTTTTTTTTTTAGCTTTGATATGTATGTATGGGGGCTTGGCTTTGCTCCTTGTGGCTTTCTTTATCAAAATGGCATGCTAGAGGGAAGTTATAATTTAATTTTGAGGAGCCTCATGTGTATTCTCATCTTAAACGTGTGGCGGCTCTATGTGTTGATGTATGGAATGTGTGGAGGTATTTGTTTTAGCCTCATGCTAAATTTGGTCTCAACTTTACCATGGCTCAGCTTAGTCTCATTTGGATACTCGGTTGGTTTACCCTAGCCCCTAGCCAAGAGGCTATTTCAATGCATATGTGCTGCTCTTATCTCAATACTTTGAGAAATTTATTTTGGCTTTGTTTGAGAGCTCGGTTGGCTTGATTTATTTCCTATTCGAGAAGTCCACTTTGGTATCTTGGATTTATGCTTATATTGGGTTTTGTTGAGCCGCGTTATGTTCTTTGTTTTGAGCCCAATTTGGGACCCGGTTTTAGTCTTACATGGGTTGATTTCTTGTTGGCTTTCCTGTTTCCCCTATTTTAATTTGAGGCTGGCCTCATTCCAGCCCAGCCATGGCTCAGGTTCGACCCTATATGGGTTTAGGTTTGGCTCATTTAGCTTCCTTTTGTTTTGGCTTTAAGTGGGGAATGCTGTGACTTGATTTTATATTGATTCCCACACCTGCTATGGTTCGAGTTAGGCCTGCAGTGCCTCGGTTTTTGCTCTTATGATATTTGTCTTTGCCCTGGCTTTGTTGCGAGTGGGCTGATTTATTTGGCTCGGCTGGGTGCTTAATGGTGGCTCGGGTTGGGGCCTAATCTGGCTCGGTTTTGTGTCTGGGCTGCCCCCGCGGTTGCCCCTTTGGCATCTGAATTTGGGGATTGCTTTTGTCTTTGTGTTTTTGCTGCTCCTGCAGCCGTTCCCCTCTATGGCATTTGAATTTGGGAGGGGCCTTCTTTTCTTTTGCTGCTCCTGTCTTGCTGTTCCCGTCCCTCTATGGCATTTGGATTAGGGGCCCTTTTGTTGCTTGGTTTTGGTTCCTGTTATTCCTGCAGCCTCCCCCGGTGCAGCCTTTGAACGGCTCGGGTATAGGTCTCTCCTGGGCTCGAGTTTGTGCTTCTTTCAGGCTGTAGGTGGGCTGAATTGCTTGGTTGCCCTATGGATTCATTCCTATGCATTTGTGGTGAATTTGAATTAGTATGGGTGGTTTGTTTGGGCTTGGCCGTGAGCCTCATTGTGGTGATTTGGATTGTCGGGGCCTTACCTCTTACTGCCCCTTTGTTGTAGCTTAGGCCGTGAGCCTTTGTTCCTGTTTTTTAGCCCTGGCCGAGAACCGTATTGGGGTGATTATTGTGACGGTGGCTTTGCTCCTTGCTACATTTGCTTATGAAATTGATTTAATGAGTTTGGAAGAGCTTCCTAGCTTACTTGTGGGAAATAAATTGAGCACGATATTTGGAATACTTCTTGGAGGTTTTATTTGGTGAAATTGATGCTAGTTTGGTGGCTTATGGCACATCAATTCTCTTTCTTATGTATTAAAAGATTATTGATTCTCCTATTGCTATAACTTGAGTCCCGAGCCCGTAGGAGAACGTACCGGGGGAGTTTGTGTTTCAGGGATTAAAAAAAAAAATCAATGTGGAAACTTGGAGTTTGAAAGAATCCCGAGCAGTGGCCCAGAGTCCAGGACTTGGTCAATGTCTTCGTCTTTTTGTCATGCTGTTACAGCTGTCGTTTGGGGAAAAGGGGTGTGTTCCCTAGGGGTCTAGTCCTCATCCTCTTCGAGAGCGTCGTGGTGCCTTTAGGTCCTTTTTCTGGATATGTGAGGACGGTCGGGAAGTGCAGGGTGATTTACTTATCTTTAATCATTGGAAATCGGTTCATCTCTTTTTCGAAATTGTGTTAGGTGAACCGCTTTCCTCTTTCTTCCTCGACCTCTCGTCACTAGTTTTCGCTCGTTTATTGGCTCAAAGCACACACCTACAGGGGACGTGTAGGTGTGCACATATAACCCCTTTTGGGTTATATGTGGGGCCATCAAGCAGGGTTGTAAGTGCGGTGGCGACATGGATGAGACTGCAAAACGAGAAAAATTACGAGAATCATAGAATGGGGCCGCCTGACTCAGAGACTCTGTAGAGAGTAGAGCAGGAATCACGGAACCGTTCGGCCGTCATCGGGGTTTCCTACTGCAGACGGTCCTAATGTTCGTAGACTGAGTCTACTTGTCGACACGTGGATTGAAATGTTTTAAAACAAAAAAATACATATGTTTGAAAATACAAAATTACCTCCACTACTTCACAACGCCTACTTACTCTACGATCTTGCATTGTATGAAAACCAAAAATGAAATGTGTGAAGATTTATAAAGGTCCACGTTTGGCTATTCGAGTCGGATTAGAATCGCCTTCACGTAGAAAGTCGGTCTGATGAGTCGGCACTCGAAGTCCGGACATTAGCACGACTCGAGTCAGAAACACCGCCGTGCTTACTGGTCTTTCTTTCCAGGAGGCCCATGGCTTTCTTATGGTTCGCCATGAGTTTAGCGGGTCGTCTGTGGGTTTCTCACGGTGCTTTTTGCAGTTTTCTACGCTTTTGTTTTGTTTTCGTTTGTTGCTTTTCTCGCAGTTTTCTACGGACGTTTCTTTTCTTTCTTTCCCGACTTTCTTAGCTTTCTTCTGCGATTTTCCTCGCTTCTCGCCTTTTCCTTCATTTTTCTTGTTGAGTTTTCGAGCTTTACTTTCTTTGTACTGTAATACTCATACTGTTTAGTAGATTGTTTTAACTTACTAACTCTACTCCGTCTCTTTTAGTATTAATAAATCTAGCAGTGAAATAAGAAAAATATAAAGAAAAAAAAATAAAATAACAATAAACAGGTAACAATGTATGGGGATAAAGAAAGCATACTGTACTTCCATAATGATCTTTACTTTCCTTCTTGTTATCTACTAAGCATATTTTACTTTTCAAGTCATACTCCTGCTGTCTGGTACATGTTTACTTTCGATACATATCTTTGACTTGGCATGTTTTACACTTCACGTACTTTCTCCCGCTTAAGCACGTTTTACATTTCCCGTACTTTCTCCGCTCGAGCATGTTTTACTCGTTATAAGCATGTTACTTCTCGCATAGCTTTAAGTATACTCTATTTAGCATGACACGTATACTTGTTTAGACTTACTTATAACGATGCTCTCGCTTTCTTATTCTTTTATTACTGCTATCATCATTTATCTAGACACACTCACTATTGTAATAAAATGACAATAAAAATGAAATAAACAACTTCGTACTGCTCATTTTAACTTAAGACTTTAAACCCAAGCCGCGATCCTTCTGCTACGACGTGGAGACTTGGAGCATAGTGTAGCAACGACGACCATCTTCTTCAAAGACAACCATTCTTTGAGTTTAAATAATGAGCCCTAGGACTTCGAGGTAGTTCGCCTTGGCGCGACATAAATCCTCACCCGTTCTTTTAGGCTTCATGACGGCCTCCCGTGCGATATAAGCTCTAACTCGCTTAGGTTTCCAGAGGTTGTCGTACGATATGACATAAATCCTCCTATCTTTCGGAGTAGTTTGCATAATCGGGACATTATGCAAAAGTAATTCTATAATTAATTTGCGGGATTGAAATTAAAATAAATCCCTTTCCAAAATTTAAAGCCCCAACCATGTGATAGTGCCGGACGTCCTCGAGGTCCTCCTCGAGATCCGTGACATCCCCTACCCTTCTTCTTTGACCCTGAAATAACCGTTCCTTCGTACCATTCACCTATTGGATTCCTATCTACCTCATTTCATTGAAAACCCTACCTTTTGAATTCATGAAGATAGAACCCGCGATCTAAATTGAGAGTTCTCGAGTGACTTCGATCGTTTGAGGGTAATTAACTATAAGTGCTCATTCATAGGGAGTTTTAAATACCCCAGATAATATAAACCCTATTTAATTCATTTGTATAAAATAGGATAATTTGTCGGTCCACATAAAAGTTCGCAGACCAGAATGGATGTCATGAATTTTGTGGTTTATTTGATCGAGCGATATTGTCGTGTAGGGTGTCTATTCTTCGGAACAGATGCGTTACTCGCGATATTACGCTCGTTCATCCAAACTACTTAACGAATGAGATCCGTCCTTTCTCATTCTCATATTTTAAAACTTAAAATTTTATTTTCAAAAACCAATACATATATATAAATTAAATTAAATCCTTAAGCTCTTCTGTTAAGCGGCCGACAACCAACAGGGAAGCCCGCAAGAAAAACAACCACAGTGTCGAGCAAGCAGGCGCTCGGGTAAGTCCAGGAGAAGAAAGCAAACAACACCCTCTAACTTCCCACTCACACACACAGGAGATTAAACCGAGAGTAGGAGAGAAGAGGAGAAAAAGGGGGCAGCAATTTTCTATCTCCAAGAAGCTAGAAACCTAGGATTACCCTCCCTCTCAAAAGCTCCACATATCGCGAGAAGAGAAGAAGAGAAGACAGCTGCACTCACCCGGCTCCACCGAACACAGGACAAGGCCAACACCATCACCCTAGGCGACCGGCAGGAAGAAGGCTCGAGAAGAGGAGAAGAAGGCATCGGGAAGAAGGAGCATTTCCCCATTCGTGCCAAGAGAGACTGGTTCGACAGGCCTCAAAGACCAAATGGGCAAGTTCTTAGCCTGGGGCGGTTTTGGGAAGATAAGCCTCGAGCAGAATGTGTCTAGTGGGGGGCTGGGAAGTCAACTTCCCTCGTCACGTGGGAAGCAGGCTCGAGAGGGAGGCACAGGTGGGACGAACCCATCCTCTAGGGTTTCGTCTACGTCGCGGGAAGAAGAGGCGAGCCACGGACGAGAGGAAGAAAATGGCAGGGCGGGGCTCAAGCGTGGGATTTAGGGGTTAAGTATTTAGGATTTATAAAATATTTAACACATACTTTATTATATTTAAATAAAATATGTTCAATTTCGCGTTGTTTGTTCGTGCTTGAAACCCTGGTAAAATGTATGTCCTTCCTAGGTAAATTCGACGTCCCGGACGCGTTGGCTCAGTCAATTTCGTGATCCGGCATCGTTCGGGCAACTTCATCGGCGATTGGGCCGAAAGTGCGTCAAATCTGATTCTGTCTGAAATTTTAGCTTGATGTCGATCGTCCTGGCATCTTGACTTCGGCTTCGACCAGTTGCAAAGTATTTTAAAGTGTAGGGCTCGCGGATCGAGAAATTTGTGTGTGCGGTGGTGCAAAATATGCACGAGGCTGTCCTAGGGTCCGATGGTCCTATGGGGACTCCTTTTGAGCTCATCATGTTAGTTTCAACCTCTTAAAGGTACGAACTCTCCATGGGCGTCCCAAAAGAAGTGAAGAGGCGGCTTCAAAATTCTAGAGCGAGGTGGGTCCCACTGCTAAGAATCTAGGATAGTCGGGGAAGCTCCTAAAGCTAGAATCATACACTCTAAGGGGAACTAAACCTCCACCAAAATTGAGGTCAACAGTATGACATTAAAATGCTAACTTTTATCGATTCTTATTATGACTGACAGGATAGAAATAACATAATGAAATGAAATATATCAAAATATATGTAAAGATGACATGCCATTAAAAATAAAAGTAGAAGCATATATTAAATTGCTTATTATAATGAATTAAGGTAACTGTCAGTAGTTGCTTTGTTTATTTCTAATCACTATTGAATATACTGCTTAAGGTCAAGTTTTTCTTATTATTTAAGTATCAATGTAAATTTAATTATTTTATTGTTGTTGCCTATATTAGTCATTGATATGCACCTTATTTCTTATCACATGTTTGAATCTTATTTTATCAATATTTATCTTATTGAGCATGAAGTTTATCAGATATTATAATACTGAATTTCAAGGAAGGGAAATATGCAAGTTGATCACTAGTTAGAAGACAGTGCCATTTTGTATGGCTTTTGATTGTATAGTTTTGGGTGTTTATAAAAAATAGTGGTACCTGAAATAGATAGACCTTTTTAGTATGTATGAGTTTATAACTTATGTATTTTTGAAAGTTCTATATTTTATTTGATGAGTATTTATACATGCATTCTTATGTATGTTTAATATCAATGAATATTTGAAAAATGGAAATATATGTTTGCTTGCAATAATTTAGTAAGACTAAGTCTCTACTAACTCAATCATGAAGAGTTCGAGTCAGGAATGAGTATTAGCGAAAATTGTATCTAAGTCGTCTTCCTCTGTTATACCCATTTAACCTACACAGGGGCCTTCTCTCGGTCACAATACTTCAAATGTATCAGCATAGTTCGATTTACAAAAGAAGCCATGGTTGCATGACTTGGATTATAGTAACTGTGATTTGAGCTAGACTCAACTAATGTCATGTCACTTTGCTCACCATCTTATCACATTCTATCTATTTACATTTTGAAACAGAAGTAGAGATCAATAGCAATGTGAAGTCATTATAACAAAAAGATTATCGAAAGTCTATTCATCACTTGCACGATGATTAAGGATCTGTTTGAGGCAATTGCAGCTGTTTGAATAAGCAGCTATGGATCTGCTGTTCAAAATGTTGTGGAAGCTATTACAATTTCTTTTTCTTTGAAAAAGTCAAATTGCAGCTTTCTAGCAGCCACCGCAGGTAGCCAAATCCAGTAGCAAAACGCAGGTTTCAGCTGCAGCTTTTTAAGGGGCCGTTTGGAAGAGGAAATTCGCGGTGCGGCGCTTCCCCGCACCGCGAATTTGCGGCAAAGTCGCTGGCTTCGCGACGAATCGCGGCGCCCTACCTCGAATCCGCGTTGAAAGCGGACCGCGGGTTATACCCCGCGGCCCCGACTTTCAGCCGAGCTCGTCGGAAGAATTTCCCGCAGTGCCCTCGCCCGCTACTCTCCCCGAACTCTTCTCCGCCCTAGCCCTTCTCGCGACTCGACCGCTCTTCTTCTTCCTCGACCGACTTCGATCTATCTTCTTCCTCCCTTCCTCCTAGATCCGTCCTCGAAGGATAAGAAGTACTTGTTCCCATCCTCCTAGATTCTGTCTTGTGTATAGATTTCGATGTGGTTTTTTTGAGCTTTTGCTCCGTTTGCATACGATGTTCTTGTGATTTTTTTGGGCTTTTGCTCCGTTTGCATACGATGGAATATTATGGATTCTCGAGGTCATAAGAAATGGCTCTTATGCTTGGATAGTTTATTGGGGCTAATCTCTCATTATGCTAATCTCTCTTACATAGTTTTTTTGCAATGGAATTTTTGGCATTGTTTTGGGGCTCGGCTTGCTTGCTTTAGCTCCTACCTAAGAGCCTACTTCGATGTATTGTGTTTGTCCCTGCTTAAAAGCTTTGAAGAACTTGTTTTTGGCCTTGTTTGGGGGCTCGTTTTGCTTGATTTAGCTCCTACCTGAGTCTGTTTGGTGTATTATTATGTGGTATGATCATTTTGGTTAAAACCGTTGTCACCATTTCTATCGACACTACTTTCGTGGAGTCTTGTTTTTGCAAATTTTAGCGATGTGTGTGTTGAAATGTGTATTTGTGTGTGCAGTGGTGAATTGTTTGGTGCTGTGTAGTGAAGTGGAGTGCAGTGCAATGTGTGTGTTCAATTGTGTGTGTGTGTGCAGTGCCAGTGAAGTGCAGTGGAATTGTGTGTGTAGTGCGGTGGAGTTTAGTCGTTGTGTTGAATTGTGTTTGTAGTGAAGTGCAGTGTGTAGTGCACTGTGTGTGTGTTGAATTGTGTGTGTAGAATTGTGTATTTGTGTGTGCAGTGGAGTTTTGTTTAGTGGAGTGCAGTGCAATGTGTGTGTTGAATTGTGTGTGTGTGTGTGCGGTGCCGGTGAAGTGCGGTGGAATTGTGTGTGTAGTGCGTTGGAGTTTAGTCGTTGTGTTGAATTGTGTTTGTAGTGAAGTGCGGTGTGTAGTGCACTTGTGTGTGTGTTGAATTGTGTGTGTGGAATTGTGTATTTGTGTGTGCAGTGGCTAATCGTTTTGTGAAGTGGAGTGCAGTGTGTGTGTTGAATTGTGTGTGTGTGTTTGTAGTGAAGTGCAGTGGAATTGTGTGTGTAGTGCAGTGGAGTTTAGTGCTGTGTTGAATTGTGTGTGTGTGCAGTGCCAACTGGGTGGTATGCATAAATATGGTTAAGTGCCTACTTTTAGCTCTTCCCATTAATCGTAGTACACTTAAAATGTTGGTCTTTATCATAATACTCAAATCTATAACTCTGCTTGATCTTGTCGACATTTTCTAGGATTCAAATAGGTTGAGCGATTCATAAATTGAGCAATTGTGGAAACCACTTTACTAATTGCTTTGCTTGTGAGCACTCAAAAATGTTAATTGTGAATTACGATTTGCAATGCTAATTGTCTACCTTAACATGAGTTATAAATCTTTACCATATGAACTTATATTCGGTGATTTTCAAATTGTTTCATGGAAGTGATATCATAAGTTCAGGTAACATATCAATACTTCAGAATTCAGTTGGGTTACATACTTTCAGTTATGGTTATTAAAATTTATGATGTCCATTGCACTAATTTGCCTACTTGAGAATTCAGTGGGGTTACAAATTTATACCATATGATTTTTTTTTTAATTATTTGAGCTGTAATCCCGGCTGGGTGCTTGAGGGTGGCTCAGGTTTGCCCATGTAATGGAGCTGCTACAGAATGGTCAATTTATAACCTTGTAATGTAACCTTGTCTTTGTCTTTGTGTAGTTCAGTGTAGTGCAGTGCTTGAGGGTCGCTCGAGTTTGCCCTTGTAATGTAACCTTGTGCTCTGTTGTGTAGTTGAGTGTAGTGCAGTGTTGTGTAGTGTAGTTTAGTGCAGTCCAGTGTAGTGTAGTGCAAATGTAAAAGCAATGTAAATGTTCAAAAGTTTCAATAATGAAAATATAATGCTCCTTTCTCGTGGACGTAGGTCAATTTGACTGAACCACGTAAATTTCTGTGTTCCTTTACCTTAGTAGCATTTCAAATTTATTATTTCGCAATTTAAAAGCATATTAGTACTGGACTTTCATATGTTTGTTGATTTATTTCATATTTAAAGATATTGTCGACTTGTGTTATTATTAGTATGGCGAGTAAGAACGAGGAATGTGCCACTCTAGCACTTTGGGAGAAGGACATAAAATTAATTTTCTGCGATGTATGCATAGCGGAAATCGAAAGAAGCAATAGACCAAACTCTTTCTTCGACAGGAAGAGCTGGCAAAATATAGTAACAAATTTTAGGGAGCTTACGAGCGAGGATTACGACGGATTACATGCTAAAAAATAAATGGGACCAACTAAAGAAAGAATTGAAACTTTGGAAGGACCTAAAACAAGGATCGACGGCATTGGCTAGGATCCGTCGAAGCGAACTATTCATTGCTACTGTGAAGAATGGTGGCTGAAAGGCTAACGGTAAGACATCATTGAATTAGTTTTGCTTGCGTTTGCACCACTTCTAATAAAAATTATTTACTCTTACAGATTTATCCTGCGGCGAGGAAGTTCAAAACAACTGGGATAGAACCAGAATTCGAGGAGAAACTCGATCGACTGTTTGGTGGGACAATAGCCACAGAGAAATACGCAGTTGCACCTAGCCAAACAATGGTTGATACAACCCCTGAGGAGGCCGCTGTAGAACTTTCAAACGATTCGACAGAAGCTGCGCACATACGATCAAGCCGAAATGCAATCTACAAACCGAACAAAGCGGCCCCGGATCGATAAGAAGAGGAAAACTATCGTTGGAAGTATGAAAGAGCAGCTATCATTACTTGTGGAATCAGCAGATGATGCTCCACATAGAGTTCAAAAAAATGTTGTCCAGGGAGGTTGTTAGGCTTCTAAAGGAAGACCCAGAGATTATAGTGAATCGTGATCTTTTCTTCTTTCTTTATCGACCTCCTCCGGGACTCTCTCCACCGAGACTTTTTCATTGCGAGTTGATAGAGAGCTACGCTTAGACTACATTCGCTATTATTTTGACCGACGTATCTCGTGATATGATATGGAAGTGTTGCTTTAATTTCATCTTTCGTTATTGTTGTTAGCGATGTTGTCGGGACAATTTATATTTGAATGTTTGAATGTTTGAGTTATTTCCTTTCTTAATGTAGTTCATTCATTTGCTTTGCTTACAGTGCTTACTTGATTTACATGAGAGTGACATTTTTCTTTGAAAGGTGCGGTTTATACTCGTCATGAATCCGGAGGAGGTCCGACGCCAGTAAGAGAAACGCGACGATAAATATAATCGTTGCAATACTATAATACATACGTCGATCGTGAAGCTTTGTTATACTTGACTCGAGGTTAGAGAAAATTGGATGGGTGAAATGATTTCAGGACACCCAACGAAATTTCATAATATCTTCCGAATGTCACATGAGGTTTTCGGAGATCTTCAGTTGACCTAAGAACATCTCATGGACTTCATGGTCTTACGGGACAACGAGACAGTGAAGTACTTGGCATCACACTATTCATATCGTCACGTAACGAGTCAATGAGGGGAGCCATGGAACATTTCCAGCATTCGTCGAAAACAATTAGTCGATATTTCTCAGTTGGTTTGACTTCTCTTGTCAGTTTAGCGAATAATATGCTAAAATCAACTGATCTAACTTTTGCAAGGACCCCGACAGAGATACTTAATGATGAACGATACATGTCATATTTCAAAGTACGAATGTTAAGTACAACAATTTTTTAATAGAATGGATTGCATATTGATATGATTACTTTTTCTTAAGGATTGCATCGGCGCGATAGATGGAACGCACGTTCATGCGGTAGTGTCTGGATAACGAGAAAGTAGCTTTTATCGGTCGTTACGGTAGAACAACTCGAATATTATGGTCGTTTGTGATTTCAACATGTGCTTTACATTTGTATTGGTTGGATGGGAGAGCGACGCACATGACAATGAGAGCTCTTTAAAGTTCTTCTAGAAAAGCGAAGTACAATTTCCTCACTCACTACTCGGTAAGGTCATTTATAATATTAAAAGTTGATGTTTTTGGTCATATACCTAACTATACTTTCTATCATTACAGGGAAGTATTATTTGGTAGATGCTTACATTTCTACGCATGCGGAGGGGTATCTTAAACCCTATCCCGATACAAGATATCACATTCCGGATTTTGAAAGAAGCTAAGTAATCGCACGAGACTTAGAAAGGAGTTGTTTAATAAGAGACATTCGTCCTCGAGAGCATTATTGAGAGAACATTCGGAGTTTGGAAGAAGAAGTGAGCCATTCTTCGGGATATGCCTCCTTATCCGTTCCCCAACAAAGTGCGGATAGTGTTGTGACTACGGCCTCGCATAACTATATCGGGCGGCATCCAACTCGGGTGATGTTGATTTTGACGAGGTTGCTTACGATCGACGGTTTACGGGACCGCATTGAACCGTCTCGACCACGGGATGATGACGATAGCGCACCAATCCGTACAAAAGAAGGGAGGTGCAAATGAAATGGCGACGACTCGAGCGGACATTACTCGATTGTTAGTTGGAGAATGAGTGTTTTTTGCGGTGCAGATGTCGATCTTTTACATTCTTTACGAGCACTTTACTTCACATTATTTACAATTCTACACACTAGATTGATTCTTTTCATTTTGTTTGATCATTTGACACTCAAACTAATTAAGTCGCATATGTGCTTGCATTTCGAGTAAAAATGAGCTCCAACACGTCGGCTACCTCTCGTCGATGCTATGTCGTCGTGAGTTGCGAGCATCTCTTTGACATCACGTCAGCCAGCATAGCTTTCGACGAAAGTTTTATGTCTGTCCTCGAGACATTCCAGATCAGTGTCGTTTCTTTCGATGGGCAGATAGTTTACCAGATTTTCACGAGTCTGACGTTGGGGAGTGTACGACCACAACGGAAGACGCAGTGAAACGAGAGTTACAGATTCGAAGCCAAAGTGAACATCGTTATATTGTTAGTTGTTGTTGGAATAGTTCTTCGGTTTTTTGTTCTACTTGTCTATCTTTACGTGTTTGAGAGGAGTATATTTTTCTTTGTAGAGCTACCTATGATTATTTTGAGATTTGCGATCAGCTCTATTCATTGTGTTATTAAATTTTTAATATAATTTGAACAATCTATTTAAAATATTTTATAAAGTTCGTAAATGTTTTATTAATACGAACAACCTTTTTAAATTATAAAATTTTTAATATATATATATATATAATTTATTAAATTTAAAAGATAACCAAGTTCGTTAATATTTTATTTTTAAATTAAATTAAGATATACCGACGCTCGTAAATATTTTGTTAATATACTTAAACAATTTAACTTATATAGTGAATTATTGAATTGAATCAATAATTCACTATATATAGAAAATATATATTAAAAATATAAAAATAAAAAATTCTAATTTAAATTTATTAACTTGTATATTTAAATATAAAATTTTTCAAAAAAATTTATTCCGCTTTCAAATAATTGATCATACATAAATATATTGAAATATTAAAACGAGTTCTAATAAACGAGGCGATCTAGTCATTTTCTGCCTGCATATTGTTTACATTACTGCAACTAAACAGACAATGAACTTTCCCATACTGCTTCCCACATTGCTTTATAGAGCAGAATAGCAGTCTAGATTCTGTAGTAGCATACTGCTTCCAAACAGCTCTAGAAAGCGAAGCAAAACACAATTTTGCCAAATTTAAAAAAACTTCGGTGCAGCACCACACAGCCACAGCACCGCCACCCCAAATGCACCCTTAAGGTCTGTTTAGGGCAGCTGCAATTGTTTGAAGAAGCAGTTGTGAAGCTGCTGTAAAAGAAATTGTTTTCCAAAAAGCTCTGGTGGCTACTATGAATTTTTCTTATTTTAAAGAAGTTGGACAACAGCTTTTTAACAATCGCCACACTTAACAGCTCAGGCTGAAAAAAACAGTTTTCTACTATATAATTTCTTAAAAATAGCAAGAAAGTAATTCCCCAAACATAATTCTAGTGACAGTCTGAAAAGCAAATCAGGCAGAAAGTTGTCCCAAACAGATCCTATGTTTTCTTCACTGCGCAGCTTCAACAAATAAAAACAATTGTCAATCATGGACTATATTAAACAATAGTAAGAGCCCGCTTGAAAATGTATGATACAATTAACGCTAAGTTAATGGTTTGGAAGGCCAGCAGATGTATTCAAAGTTTTAGAGTTACGTTTTCTGACTTCATTAATGGAGGTGTCTGTGGGATTTCTATGTTCACATTTTATCATACACAAATAGTTGTTACAGTATTTTTACTAACTAATCCAGTCACTGTCAGTATCAAAGCTCCACATCAGAGCTCAATAAGTTAAAGAAATTCGAATGAAAAATGTGGGGAGAATTTCAGGTACTGTAAATGTTGGTATCAGAAACCATTAAAAATCAGAAATCTTTATAAAAATTGAAAGACAAAAAAAAGAAAAAAAAAACTACTACCCGCAATGAAACAGAGAGAGAAACAAATAATTATAAATCTAAATGATGTACAATTAGAATATTAGTACATAACATACTTGCTCGAACCTGTAAGTAGGACATAGAAAATATTTTGACTCTTCATATTCTCCAACTGGGATATTCACAGGACCCCTAGAGTATGATCCATCCTGCAAAGGGAGCAGAATTAAATGATACGCTGTAGGACAATATTACGTTATGACAAAAATAAAGTAAACTATTATTATACATATTCAACAAAATGAGAAAAATTCCAAAAAGTAGTGCTCAATTAAGTAATTAATTCAAAATTCCATGAACTTGATAAATCTACAATATTTATATATATCAATGTGACAATTAATTAGCATTCGGATACACCGTCTGTCCTGGTCCAAATAACCAAATTAAATCAGGATGTCAATCATGTAGATGTTTTTTTTACAAGCCAAGGAAACTATTTGATTGATCCCGACCAACTCAGTTATTCCACTTTTTCATATTAGCTTGTTGAAAGAAAAAACAGACAATGCAAAAGAAGAGCAAAAAAAAAAGAATCGCAAAAAAAAATTTAAGAATGAAAACATGAAGTAATTCCTTTAATAAATGCCTGAGTATTTATTGAAAAGAAGGTAAAATCAAATACTTGATCCATACAATCAGCTCTTAATGCATCAAGGAAACAAAAAAAAAAAAAAAAAAAAAAAAAAAAAATTGAATGTCAAATTCAGTAATTTAATATGAATTTTACAAAACCAAGTTAGGAGGAGAAATGACTTCATGGCTTCCAGTAAAACCAATTTAACATGGCAATGTCAACAATTAAATTTTAAGAACCTCAACTTCTCAAAGCAAAGATGTAAATAATATTATGGGGCTTTTACATATATAAAACCCAAAAAAAACTTCCATATTTACCTATCTCACACCAAACTTTTATAATTACAAACATCATATAAAAAGTAGCACGCATTATCACCTTTTGATAGGCTAATATATCTTTTCATCAATAGGTAAAATACTATGTGTGTAAAAATGAAGGTTTGTAAATTCATAAGAATTGAATGCTTTGTATGTAATTTTCCCTAATATTATACATTGAAGTAGGACAGCAACACAGAGGAGAGTGAATAAAATAATATACAAAACAAAGCAATATGCAACTTGAAAGCATCATAAAATGCAGTCAATTTAAGTGCCAAGCATATATTACATAACTCGAACAAACAAGTTTTCTTTTTAACTTAATTTTGAATATGATTCACGGATCCTATCCTCTGATTTTCTGCATTTATTTTATATCATTAACCCAATAGAAACAACTGAACTTTATCGAACGGGGTGATTGATATAAGAAATAGATTTGATAAAATTTACATGTGGGAGACAATGTTATTAGTTCATAACACAACGAAACATGTTATGGTTTAACAAGACGAGTAATGAACATATTGTGCAGGCTGACTGAATATTAAAACAATCTTGGTGCATCATAGTCATCGTCCTTGTTATAAAAGACTCTTACCTAACACGGTGGGAGAAAATGAGTTTTTAATTGTCATTAACTAAAAGGAAATAATATATTTGTTAAGAATAAATACATGGCAAAGCATGCCAAAATAGAAAAAAGTGATAGTTATTTGATAGATGGAATTAAGTGAAAAGAAATATAATAAGAGATGGATACCATGACTTGGTAAAATTACAATCTAGGTAGTACAAAATTCTTTCTATGGAAGTTTAAGATATTTCGGTAACTCCAAAATCAACAGTAGCCAAAGAGTTGGGTCAATGATGGGGGAGCTATGCATATTCAATTTTTGCTGGCTCATTCACTCCAAAGATTGCTTTGTGTGTCTAATATGTCGGGGATTGGTTGAGATCCAACTTCAGTATAACACAAAGGGGATTACTGCCAAAGTTTATGCCAAAAAAAATTATCATGCTAGGTGTTGAGTTTTGAGTTTTGCAATAGACCAACAAAATTTTATTGATAGGAGGAGGAGTATTTAAACCAAATTACAATAGGCATAATAATAGAAATCAATAAAAACAGAATAAACTAACTAGGAAAAAAAATAAAACGAAACAAAGCAAAAGAGGAAATATATAATCAGGGAATAAAATCAAAAAATAAGTAATAACAATGTAGGAATAGCCATTATAATCTAATACTCCCCCTCAAGTTGAAGCATAGATATCAATCATATTCAACTTGGACTTTAAGTCATTGAACACAGGATGAGGCAAATTCTTGGTGAGGATGCCCGCTAGTTATCCACTGAATGGCACATATGGAACGCAAATCTCCTCGGACTCAATCTTTTCATTAATGAAGTGTATGTCGACCTCCACATGTTTGGTACAATCATGTTGTATGGGTTGTGAGCGATACTGAATGCGGCTTTATTGCCACAGAATAGCTGCAGCAGGATAGAGATTGGCACGTGAACAAGATGCGTAGGCAGAGCTTCACAGATTCCTAAAGACATGGATCAGAATTCAGCTTCAGCACAGCTTCGAGCAATCACAAACTATTTTTTACTTTTCCATGTGACAAGATTGCCACATACCAATGAGCAATACCCCGAGGTGGAACAAAGATTATGAACTAATCCGACCCAATCAGCATATTTATAAATAACAATAGACCGAGAGATAAGATGGGAAAAGAAAAAATCTGAACCCGTGTACATTTTAAGTAGTGGAGAAACCCGTGAACAACTTGGAGGTGATGCTCATAGGAGTAATGCAAGAATTGACTCATTATTCCAATTGTGTGACATATGTCGAGGCGAGTATGAGCCAAGCAGACTAGTTTTCCTACAATACGTCTGTAATGAGTTTTGTTGACAGGTACAATATTGGGAATGTCAGATAATTTTTCATTAAGGTCCATATAAACAATAACAGGTTTGCACAGAAGAAGGTTATTCTCTGTCAAAAGATCAATCAGATATTTGCGCTGAGAAGGCAAATTTCCCAAGAGGACAGACCCACTTCCATGCCTAAAAAGTAGCAGAGGGATCACAAATCTTTCATCTCAAAGAACAAAGCATAAATGTCTTTTAAAGATTCCAATGTTGGGAAATCGTTACTTGTAAAAACAATATTATCAACATAGACAATAAGAATAGCTACTTTCCATTGGAGGAATGCCGAAAGAATAGGGTGTGATCTGATTGAGCCCGAGTAAAACCATGGCTCACGAACACCTTGGTGAACTTGTCAAACCAAGCCCTTGGAGACTACTTTAGCCCGTAAAGAGACTTTCTTAGCCTGCACACTTGTCCTCTGGGGGCGGTAGATTCAAAACTCGGAGGGAGAGATGTACACCTCTTTAGTCAGTTCTTCATTCAAGAGACATTCTTGACATCAAGTTGGAAAATAGGTCAATCCATATTCACCACAAGTGACAACAAGACTCGAATAGTGTTTAACTTAGCTATTGGAGCAAATGCCTCCTCATAGTCAACTCGGTAGGTTTGTGAGTATCCTTTGGCGACCAATCTTGTCGTGTTGTCAAAGGATTCATTAGAGTTGAACTTGGTGCTGAAAATCAATTGGCACCTTACAGTTTTCTTACCTGAGGAAGGTCCGTGACATCTCACATATGGTTCCGCTGAAGAGCATTCATCTCCTCAAGTACTGTAGTTTTCCAACATGGATCAGCAAGAGCAACCTCAATACTAGCAAGGATTTGCTGGTCCGTCGGAGCAGTAGCAAATGCTTTGTAGATCGGCGATAAACTGTGGAAAGACACATATTTTGTCATAGAATAAAGGGAGCATGTCTGATTGCGTACCTTACAAGAAGAACTCACCTCATCAGTCGAAGGATGGATTGTGTTGAGGTGTCGCCCGAAGTGGAGTCAAGGTTTTGGAAGGAGGTTGCGGGCTACTGAGATGGAGCATTAGGATGGGTGCGCCGGGTGTAAAAGACGATGGGAGAAGGAGATGGTCTCAACGAAACACAGGACTCAATGGTGGAAACAATAGAGGGACAATCCATAGTAGTAGGATAAAGGACATTGTTAGGGAACTCAAGCTCCCCTTCACTAGAGGTTGAGCTAGAAAAATAGGGTACACTTTCCACAAAGGAGACATCAACACTCACATAAATTTTGTTTGTGGTCGATTCAATCCATCAATACGCATTTGAGCTGCGGAGTATCCAAGGAAGATATATTTTATGGATCTTGAATCAAGTTTACTTTGGTAGGGCTAATATTTCGAATTAGCAATGAAGCACGACATCAGGACGGCTAAGGGGGTTCAAAACTTGTGAATTTTAAAGGGGACTATTTATGAGATAGGTGGCAGTTAGAAGGGCATTGTTTGAAAAACGTTTCATGACATTGCATTGAAACATAATGGAGCGAGTAATGTTAAGAAGGTGATGGGTTTTCCTTTCGGCAACCCCATTTTATTGATGAGTACCCGTGGAAGAACTATGGTGAAGGATTCATTAATTACCAAGAATTCACCCAAAATAAAGTTGAAAAACTCATGGTCATTGTCGGTTTGAAAAACTTGAATAAAAGTTTTGAATTGAGTTAAGACAAAAGTGTAGAAGTTGTTCATCAATTAAGGCAAGAACTATCGTTTATTGGTGTAACTGAAAGTACGAAAAGATCCCAATATGTCACTGTGAATGAGAGAGAAAGAATCGAAAGTGTGTAAGTGTGAGGTGGGTAATGGACCTGGTGATGTTTGGCTAACTCACATGTCTCACAATTGAAGTTTGAGAGATTTTTATTAGAGAACATTAGATGATACAAATTTTTCATATATTAAAAATTAGGATGACCTAAACGACAATGCAATAACATAATGAAACATTCAATGATTTGAGAAAAGCTACAACTTTTGAGTGTCGTACCTTCACTGTCTATGTCTTCCTCTTAGAAGTAGCAAAGTCCAGCTACCCTCTTAGCAGTTCTAATTATTTTTCTCGAACAACGATCCTAAAAGACACAACCATCAAAAGTGAAACTAACAACGCAATCGATATCACTTTTTAACTTACTGACTGATAATAAGTTACATAAAAATCGAAAAACATGTAAAACAGACTCCAGAGTTAAATCGGTCGCTAGTACAATCGACCATTTACTAGCAACGGAGTTATAGAATCCATCGGCAATTCTGACAGTATTTTTCCAGAGCAAGGGTAGTAAGTAGAGAAAGTTTGTGAGCACGCACTCATGTGATCTGTGGCATTTGGATCAATGGTTCATAGACTAGAAGAGGAAAAAACTGTAAGAGTCATAGGAAGAGTACATTGTCGTACGTGGGAGGTCGAGGGACCCGCAAAGATTTGATTGGCTCCAAGACGTTTGATTAATTTCTTCAACTGGATTTCGAGGATTCCGGGATGTTCCAGGTAGGAGTTGATTGAGTCATGCTTGGTTCGGCGGTCGTTATGAGTCCCTTGGCATTAGAGAATTTGGCCGAGGGTTTGTATGCGGGCTTATCCTAAAGTTTCCAAAACTTGTCCCGAGTATGGTTGGGCTTGTGACAGTAATTATAAGGGGGTGACCGGTTCGAAGTGTCATGGATGAGGGCTGAGCATTATTTGAGATCAAGGCAGAAGATTCAGCTGAAGGAGTAGAAGCATCGATCATGACATCTCATGCTTTCTTCTCGAAGAATCTAGTTGAAAGTAGCACGAGCGGAAAGAAGAGGATTCCGACCAAGACTTAGTCAAAATCGTTGTTAAGGCCAACAAGAGATTGGAACAAACGATCTTTTCTACGATCTTCTGAAAGAGGGATATGTCGATCGGTCGAAAAATCCCAAGTGTAGTCGTAGTACATATCGCATTTCATCTATATAATGCAATAAGGGCATTATAGTATTGAGTCACGGTCCTTAACCTGTTTTGCCTCCTATATCTTTTTAGATAACTCATAGAATTGGTCGAAATTACCTACAACCGAATAAGTATCACAAACGTACCGTTCAGAGAGCACTAGCTAGAGGGAGAAAGATCTATGAACAACCAATTGACGTTTCCATGGACTTGATCAGTTATGACATGGCCATGGAGTTCTCCAGAGCCCAAGCTCCATATGTCAGGTCAGTTTTTGGAGGCTCACAAATCATACATGTGAGGTGACCTAACTTCTCACATCCTTTGATGAACAAAGAGACCATAGGAGGAAGTTGTTGACGTTTAACTTATGAGTTGTGATCAATAAATTCATATAGGCTTCTAGTCTTCCAATCTGCACGGAAGTGGATTTTGGAGTTGATCCTCTAGTTGAGTCATGAAAACCTTCTGAGGGTGATTCATTAAAAGGATCAGCCATAATTCTAACTAAGACAAATGATAAGGTGTGAGCCGTCAATGAATTTCAATAGTATCACAAGAAACAGATACACTATCAGAAATTACAGGTAGCAGGAACCCTTCAGCAGGAGCAGGGAATACCACGTTGGGCAGAGGATACCATGTTGAACTTGTTGGGAGCCCATTTGTCTGAACCTGCAGGGAGGTTGGCTGTGTTGCAGAGAGGTCAGTTAATCTGCACGGAGACCCGATGTGCTGCAGAGAGGCTGGCAAATTGCTGTAGAGAACACCGGTGGCCGGCTATTTGAGCCTGCAACAGGTCCGCTGCTAGAACCGGCAGAGGAGGTTGGGGGCAACTAAATCTAGGGGTAGGCTCTGATACCGTATTGAGTTTTAGAATAAACCAACACAATTTCATAGATAGGAGGGGTATTTAAACCCAATTTCAACAGATATGATAATGGAAAGCAATAAATACAGAATAAAACTAGGAAAGAAATAAAATAGAATAAAACAAAAGTGAAAATACATACTCAAGGAATGAAATCAAATAATAAATAATAATGGCGTATGGATAGCCATTATAATCTAATACTAGGAGATCACTGAGGCATTTGGTCTCTCAAAATGCTGTTAGTTCCCCATCCTATTGTTGCAGGGGTCTTCGATTGTATTCTCACCCAAGAGGATAAGAAGGGTGGCAAGCCTTCTCGCTTCTCTCTAAGTCCAAGAGATGACTAACTTAATAGCGAACAATGTCTCGAGACAAGAAGTATCTCTCAAAATGTTGTTAGTTCTCTATTGTTGCGGGGGGTCTTCGATTGTATTCTCACCCAAGAGGATAAGAATGGTGGCAAGCCTTCTTGCTTCTCTCCAAGTCCAAGAGATGACTGATTTAATAGCGAACAATGACCCGAGACAAGAAGTAGCTCAATTCCAATGCTTGTCATCTTCGTTCTATCTTCAAGTGCTATCCTCTCTACTTGCAGGCCATTAGGAGCCTCCCATCACGTACAAGGTTAACCTTCACATCTTGGTGCTCTTATTGAAAACACTTCAACTTGAAAGAACAACTGGACACATGTATCCAAAGGCTACCATGGCTTCGTGCAGCCATTTTCATGTTGCCATGATGATGCTCATCATCTCTCAAGCGTGACTTATAACCACATCAACTTTATTGAGTTCCACAATGAGGCATCTTAGCTAAATGCATTTGTCCTGATGCTTGTTACCACATTTATCAATGACGAAGAGAAGGACCAAGCTTCCAATAAGATTTTGACACACAATAAAGGATAATAAATGACAGAAACGAGTAATCAACAAAACATTTCTCTATAAAACCATCAAATAATGCCCACCATACCCCACCGACTTGATTTCAGTTTTCCATGAGATATAGTTGACATCTCATCCTCTCAAGTAACCCACTAGATCAGACTTGATAATAGACTGATGACATATTGCCACAATGGATAAAAAATTATGCAAACTCTAGTGAGGTACTAGGTTAAGCATGCTATCTGAACTAACATGGCAATCACCAGATCCTATTTTTGGCAAATCAACCACAACTTCTTCATTCCTGCTTTTGTATATGTTCCTCTACTAAAGTCACCTTTAGTTTTTACTGTCCTCCCAGTGAAACTCAAGCAGGTTTTTGCCAAGCTTCATAGAGAAACGCCACCATAACTCAACTCACTTTGCCTTTTGCCCCTCTCATCCATATATTGTGTCACGACCCGACCCTAGAGCCTGGAATAACTAAGTCTGGAACAGATGATCGGACGGTAAAATTAATAAAATTGCAATTTCTACCACTAATAAACAAATCATTCTAATAAATCAAAAGAGCCACTGACAAAATAAAATTTATCTCAACTTAAAAGTAAACTATTATGAATAAAACTAGCATTCTTGAATATTTGTTGCATCTATTACCACTTCGATTGCTTATTTTCTATCATAAATTCTAAAACTAAAATGTTAGTGACAAAAAATATGATGAGCTATTAACAAGCCGATGAATACACAAACTTTGAAACAAAAATAATATAAGTGAAAAAAAAACATAGGAGTGAGTCAAAACATAGTAAATCAATTTAAACATAATTGATACTTTATTATTTAATTATGACCATTTAGAAAAGTTCAAAAACATTAGATCGTATAGTACAATATCTAATCTTATCTATCATTCACATCCATCATAGAAGCAACACCTAAAATCTATAGTAACTATAGTATGTCAATATCAATGTCCTTAATTAATTATGTGCACTAGTAACCTTAACATCCCAAGGTCCCTAACTAGTATCATAAGAGTATAAACACAATAAATCAACATAAACAAGTGAGCATTCTACAATTATCTCATTTTCATTCACATATCATAGAATGTTTTCTTATATAAATCAGTATATGTAATAAGTGCAAATATAATGAGATATATATGATATTCATTTCAATATAATTAACGTTTAGAATGAATAAATCATTATAAAATAAGCATTAACAGCTGAATTAAGTAACAATGATTTTTCACGCATTTAGTAAAGAAAACAACACTTGCTGCAATTAAGAAATACGAGTACTAACCAAATATATGTGTAGAAGTTATTCACAATTTCACCTAAGGCATCAATCTCAGTCCCTTTTAAGTATCTATCCTTACAAATAATACTCAAACTAAGATACACATTTATAAATTTTAATTATATTAAAAATATTTATTTATTAAGTAAATAAGATTTTCATTTATCTAATCTTCTTATTGTCATTTTTTAATGATCTAAAAATTCATTTTAATTATTCCATTTTACCGATAATATTTACAATAACTAACAATAGCTAAAATTACTAATCACTTGTATCTAATTTAATTGAATTGACAAGAGTTTATTATTATTATTATTGTTGTTGTTGCATCCTGGAGAATTTACGGTGGTAGAGTTGTATTAACATTTCGGCATCATACAAAAATTCAGCACACACAGATCAAAGACAAGCAAATAGGAGTCACACCATGGGTTTGTACATGAAAACCTCGAAAAGGTAAAAGGCATGGGGTCTAACCGAATTGAAATGTTCCATTATGATATGTATGTTACAGGACTTCGAGTGTGTTTAGGGCAAATGTGCAGTGGCAGTGTGACTTCACACTACACTTTATGACCTTTGGCAAAACTACGTTTTGCCATCTTTTTTAAAAAGTTATAGTAGGAAGATGTATTTTGTAACCTGATATGAATAAGTGTGGTGATTGCAAGAAAGATATAGTCTAAATTATATATATATATATATATATATATATATAAGAGCCTTTGTAAACGATAGTTTCTTCTACAGCAACTTCACAGCTGCTTATTTAAACAATTGTAACTAACCTCAAACAAACCCCTTGTCTTCCCTTGAAAATTAGAAAATAATATTACAAAGAGAAAAACTTTTACTTGGCTTCCATTAGAAGGGTTGCAAAAAATGTTGGGAAAGTAACAATGACCTGGCTATGACGATGGAAGACTGTTAATAGAGGGTGTGTAATGGAGATCTTAATTCGTTATCAAGGATAGCAGTGGCCGCTAGGCAACAATGATTCAAGAACAATAGGCAATAGTCAGGCATTAATGATCTATGACGTCGATATGACAATTGAAGACTAGTAGTGGTAATTGTGTCAGCCAAGCCCTGATGGTCTAAAGACAAATGCGACAATGGCCAAGAAATGATGGCAAGGACAACAATTTCAGCCACGTGACCATGTTAAGGTAGTTGAACATGGTATGATGATAGCAGAGGCCGAGAGAAAGTGATTTTCATAACCTGGCCTGAGGCTTGAAATTAACCAAAATGGTAACAGACGGTCGGATGATGAAAAATAATCTGATATTTTATTTATATCACTAACATTTTAATATTCAAAAATACATAAAGAGCAACTAAAAAAATAATTAAATTAATAAGTAGAAAGTGTAACTTTCTGGTTGTTGTTCTCTTATGTTCATCTTGTCCAAATGCTTAAAACCTAAAAATAATATTAAAGTAATATAATAAGTTATCTGAATATAATCCAGGAATAATCACACTTCTAAATTACAGCTATCCAAGGAAAATAATTCAACGTCCATGTTGATCTTTCATCTCTATAAAAAAATTTATATATGCTAATCCATATATCAATGACCTTACTCAATGAAAATACTCAAATCTTTTATGTGCATTTACTTTATTTTTATTTTTTACTTTATAAATACACATGTCTCTATGAGGATCACCGCCAATAAAACCTAACACACTCTTGACCGATATTACTTTGTCGACACGGAAATTAGCGATATAAATATCACAATTATATAGGGTGGAAAAGCCCTTACAGTTGTTTGGCCAATATTATCCTGTCGACACAGCAATTAATAATGTAAATATCACTATTGTCTATGGAGGTAAGCTCTGGTCTACTCACCCCTGACCGATGTTATCCGCCAACATAGTAATTAATGAACTAACAATTACAATTGTTTGGAGTTGTAGAAAAAATCTACGCACGCAGGTATCATAGCATCTCTTGCTTGTACCATTAGAGAGTGAACTCCTCTGAACATGCACAAACAAGCATCATATATAAAATATTTCATTCTTCATAATATATATTATTCTGAGACGTTTTCATGCATTTACTAACATGTATATTTATTCTGCTATGCAGTCATTCATCATATATATCTCTCATAACATTCATGCCACTTATATCATGCATATCTTTTTCTACCGTACATTCAAGCATATTTTTTTTATCATACATATCTTGCATATCATGTGCACCATATATATTATACATCTCATACATATTTTTCATGCACATCTACTTTGTCTAGCAATATGAGGGATCTAATTAAGCTAGAACATACATAGAGTCTAATATACATTTTGAACAAAAGAAGACCTGTTAAATTTATAAACTTAATTACTCATCTCGAGTTTATGCACCGACTCATTAAAAAGCAAAAGACTCACTGGCGTCATTACAGGTATTTCTTTATTTTAGTAGCTCTGCTAAATCTATATTTATTTATAGACTTCAACATTCTTTTTATTATAGGTATCGTATATATCCAAAATAAATTGGTCAAAATTTTATTGACATTCATTGCACTAAAGAATTTGTGAGACTGAAGAACTAAAGTAAGGAATGATTAATGCCCTGGCAATCATTTTGCCTAATGGTCTTGCATAATGGCTGATAGAAGTTGTCGTATGAGTATGCCCATCTAAAATAGAAGCAAGAAAGAAAAATTGGTAGTGTTACCACTACCTAAATTCGAAGTGATTCTAAAGATAAATTGGCTATCTAATCACTTTGCAGCTATTAATTGCACTAAAACAATAATCAAATTCAATATCTTTAAAGAAGAAGAATTCAAATTTGTGGGAGATAGAGAGATCTACCAATGATGATATCGAGTTTGAAGGCTTTCAAAATATTAGCAGAAGGGTGTGAAGGTTTTCAAGCTCAAGTCAATGACACTATGAAACAACCAAAAAAGTTAAAAGATATATCAGTAATATAAAAATTTACCTAAAAGTCCTCTTATATGATTTGTTAGATTCAAAAGCTTAAACCCGAAAAAATATTAAAACAATATAATAAGTTATTTAAAAATTACTCAAGAGTAATAACATTTCTAAATTACAATAATTCAAGGAAAAGAAATCAATATGCATGTTGATCTTTAATATTTCTATAATGAATCTTTTACTATACTAGTCTTTTATATGAAATCCTTGAATATATTGATGCATGTATCAATGATCTTTTCGAAATGAAAATACTCTAAATTTTTATATGCAATAACTTTAACTTTACTTTTATTTTATACTATTTACATACATATATGTTTACTTTAAGGATCACCGTCAAAACAACAAAACCTTTGGCCAATATTGTCTCATCGGCTCTCATCGGCACAGCGGTTAGCGATCTATACATCACAATTGTCTAGGATGAAAAAGTCCTAACCTGTCCCTAGCCGATATTATCTCATCGGCATAGAGATTAGCAATGTAAACATCACAATTGTCTGGGAATAGAAGCTCTGTCTACTCACCCCTGACCGATATTATCCCGTCAAGACAGAGGTTAGATAGCCACCGGCGTCCTCTGTTTGTACCATTTGGAGGTGAACTTCACTGAGCATACACATACAAGCATTCATATGTAAATTATTTTTTCTTCCATATCATGCATTCTCTTCTATGCAACATTTACCTCTATCTGCTGATGAATAATGCAAATTTACAATATATATAGGTCATGAAATCAATTAACAGATGCATATTTACTAAAATTCTAGAGGTCACATAATAATGTGACATTTACATTTATGTGATCATGTGATAAGCCTATATGTTGACCTCTACTAAAATCATGCAATAATCTGATATATTTCTAAACAAAACTGTTATACAACTATATTTATCATGCACATCTATCATGTCTAACAATATGAAGAATTTATTGATGAACTAGGGAATATGTGAAATCAAATATACAAATTGAAATAGAAATAAATACTGAAATTTAGAAATAAAATTACTCATCTCAATTATTTGGAGATCTTTTTATTAACTAAGTCTCCACTTAACTCTCTTGATAATCTTTTACCAGTTCAGTGCCACAAAATCAAGATCCTAAATATTTTCAAAATGCATATTAATTTATGTATTTATGCATCTGCTAAGTTAAAAGACAAAGTAGAATTATAGAATTTACCTCGTCTCTTCTAGCAAGGCCCAAAATTCTAAAAATATCAAAACTCAATTACTCTCAATTCAAATCACTAGTTTTGTTCATGATAACTAAAATCCACATAATGAAAATTAAAATAATAATATAAGAAAATAAAAATAAATATAAAATATACCTCTATCTTCGTCGTCATCAATTTTCCCTGCTCCAAACCAAATCAGATTCATTCTTCTTTACTATTAATATATCAATGCACAACATATATTAAATTCATTAATTAAATAATAAAGCGTAATATATTAAATTTCATTATTTAAAAAAATAAAACATAACTATTACCTTAATAAATCCCACGGCCTCAGAAGCTCGAATGAGAGCCTTCCCGCATGAAGGCTCGGCTCCTCTCTTCTCCCTCGCACAGGCGGCATTGAAACTCCTCCAGCGAGCCGTCTCCTCTGGTTTTAACGCCCTGGCTCTTCTTCTCTCTCACATAGGCAAATCGAGGCTTCTCCAGCAAACGATGCCCTTCTCGTCACACACGCCACGTTTTCTCCTTCAAACTCTTCTTCCACTTTTTCTTCTCGACTCGACCTTCCACCTCTCAACAAAGCTGCAACTCTTCAACCTACGGCTAGGGCAAAGACTTCCTTCTCAAATAACGATGATGAACCTAAACACAAACCGCTCCTTCCTTCAGCAAGTGTTGATATTTTCACTCGCTTCATTTCTCATAGTAAATCTTCCTCTTCTCATTTTACCGGTGCATCACTCCTTCGTTGCTTCTATCCCTCGCCTTGCTTCGTCTCGTTTGATTTGAAGGGATACACGACATTTTAAGTCGTAACGAAAGGCTGTTTTTGTTCGATTAGTAACATATTTTTATTTAATAAATTATATTATTATTATTATTATTACTATTATTTTATTTTTTTTATTTTTTTAACTCAGAAATATAGAGGGTATAGTGAAGTCAACTTTCAATACTAGTTTGGTGATGTCTTTTGGGTTGTCATGTGCTCCTGTCTTTATGGATCTTATAAACAGAACATATAAACCATTTCTAGATAGATTTATAATTGTCTTTACAGATGACATTATTAGATATTCCAGTGATGAAGCTCATCATGTAGAATATATTCGCATAGTCCTGCAAGCTCTAATGGAGAACCAGTTGTATGACAAGTTATGAAAGACCAAATTCTGATTGAAGAGTATAGCATTCTTAGGGCTTGTCATTAATAGGGAAGGCATCGCAGTAGACCAGAATAAGATTAAAGCAATAACTATTTAGCATAGATTAGCCATTGTTAAAGAACTCCAAAATTTTCTAAATTTGGCAAGCTATTACAGAAAATTTGTTGAGGGATTCTCTCAGATTATAATGCATGTCTAAATTGACTCAGAACACAGTGAAATTCGAATAAATAGATCTTAGTGAGAGCTTTTCGAAGTTGAAAATATTTTTGATAACAACTCCAATATTGATGATTCTCTCAAATCCAAAAGGCTTCCAAATTTATAGTGATGTAACTTTAAGAGGATTTAGGTGGGTGATTATGCAACATATGAAGATAATTGTTTATGCAAGTGGTCAATTGAAGAGTCATGAGAAATTATCTGATGCATGACTTGGAGTTAGCTAAAGTTATATTTGCTTTGAAAATATAGAGGCATTATTTGAATGGAGTCAGGTGTCAAGTGTTCACTGATCGCTAGAGCTTGAACTACATTTTCATACAGAAGTTCAATTTATGGAAAAGGAGATGGCTTCAGCTTATTAAAATTTATGATTTGAATATATACTATCACCAAGGGAAGACAAATGTCATTGCGGACACATTAAGAAAAAAGACGGGTGGTAGAACTAACTTGATAATTACACAAAAAGTACTAATTAAAGATACGGAGATTTTCTTGTTATCTGCAGTTATATGGAGTCCCAAAATTCATTGTTTCAAATCAAGGCAGTAAATTCACATTCAGGTTGTGGAAAAAAATTCAAGAGGCTTTGAGTACACAATTAGCGTAGAGTATATCTTTTCATCCCAACACAGACGGTGAGTAAAAGAAAATGATCCAAATATTAAAAGATCTGCTAGATTTTGTGCGTTGAATTTCGGTGGGAATTGGGAAATGCACCTATCTCTGATAGAATTTGCCTACATCAATAGCATCCAGACTAGTATTAGTATGGCTCAACTTAATGCTCTATATGAAAAAAAATGCATAACGCCTCTTTCTTTGCAGAAAATTGTGCAAGTAAGATAATTAGTAATGCATAGAAAATAAGATTGATTCATGGTATTATGACGTTAAGTACTGACCAGTGGTATTTGAAGTAGAAGAATTCACTTTTTTGAAAGTGAATCCTATAAAAAGTGTTAAACAGTTTGGAAAATATGGGAAGTTGAGCCATGGTATGTTGGTTATACGAGATCGTGGAGAATATTGAAAAAGTAGCCTATAGACTTCTTACCAACACATATGTATGGAGGTTATAATGCATTTCATACCTCAGTACTTCTAGGGAAATATATTGCTGATGAAGCCAGTGAGCTTGTCACAGACTCAAAAGACATTCAATTTGATCTGACATTTGAAGAAGTGCCATAAAGGATCATAGATAATAATGTACAGTAACTCAAAAATAGAGAGATTCCATTTGTCCTTATATTATGAAAGCATGGAATAGAAAGAGATGTCGTATGCGAGAAAGAATCAAAAATAAGATGAAGATGTCAACAACTTTTCAATTGAGATATCAATTATACTCTTGTACTTTAATTTAGAAAAAATATATATAAGAATGAGAAATTATAATAATAATGATTAATTAATTAAGTCAATTAAGAAAAACATGAAATCACCTACATAAGATACCTACGCCGCAGGTGTTGATGAGGAAACTCCCACCGCACTACCTGTGAAGAATCTAACATGAGGTTATTCTCATTTCTTCCATTCAACTGCATTAGAGTAGCCAGCGAGAGACAGTGAAAGGGAGGAAGCGAATGTGAGAGAGGAAAAAGAAGAAGTCAAAGCAGAGAAGCACAGAGTTCAAGCGAGCTTTCCACATTTGCCTTCAGCGAACCATGAGTAGGGAAGGAGAAAGATAGTAGCATTTTTCTAGAGTCACATGATTGTGCAAAGCTAGAGCAACATAATCGACTCAAGTAGAAGCTTCCACATGCAGAGACGCTCAGTCCCAAGAATTAAGAGTCTGGAAGCAGGAAGAATCTTGCATCCTTTTCTTTCGAGCAAGAGAAGCTTAACTAAGCGCCTTCAGTTCCAATCAAATGAGAGAAGCGCCAATATCTAGATGAAAGGGGGAAACCGAGCAGCCATTTTCTTTATGGTGCGGAGCTTTCGTGCTCTTGAGAAACTTAAGCAAGTGCCTCTATGACAGGACGCAAACAGCTTGTAAGAGCATTCCCCCATACATGAGAAACTCAATCGAGAGCATATAAGCTTTGAAGGCAGTATACAGCTAGGCAGCGAGGAAAATGAAGGGTTTGTGACTATAGATAAGAAATCTGAAACGTAATGTTGGGTTTTGAAATTTTATTATTTTTAATGCTACAACAATAATTTAATCCTCAGTAATCAAAAATTAATTTTAGAAAAACCTAAAGTCTAAATTCACAAATTAATGTTATAGAAATTTCAGGGTTTTGATTTGAATCAACAATTAATAAAGCAAAAGAGAATTTGCAGGTACAATTCATTGTGCAATCACAAGTGTATGTTGTTGTAAATGTTAAGTAGATTAGGTGAAGATTTAAAATAAACTTTAAAAGCCTTCAAAACCAAGTTAAAAGTTATAATTTGAATGTTCATACATATAGCCAAAACAAAATATATAATAATAAGGTTAAATAGAAAAATAAGAAAATAATTTAATTTAGAAAATATAATAAAATTAATTAAATTTGATGTATTATTATAACTACACTAAGGAATCGAATGATTGAAAAAAAGGATAACCGACTACACTAAATAGTTGGGAAAATGTATTTTTATTTTGCAATAGTTCTTTTATTTATGTAAGCAATTACAACTATTTTTACCATTTTTTGTACTTTTAAAATACAAATTTCATATTTTTTTTAAATGTTGAATAAAAAAAATGGTATATGTGTGCATATGTGTAGTCACCCACCGAAAGGTACTAGCAGGGAATGCAATGTTCTCGTGCAAGTAACATGAAAGTGAATATAAGAATGAAAATGAAAATAAAAATCGTTACATATATGTTTGGTGGGTTTTGGAAAGATTAAACATATACTAAACTAACTCTCACTATAGATATTGTAATTCAAATTAATAAAAATAACCAAAAAATTGATTTATTTATTGTTACTTTTATTGCATACGGTCATTTTACTGTTTATGTTTTACACACACACAAAAAAAAATTGTTGTAATTTAGGAGTATTTTACCCACTAAATAGTTTTAAACTCATATTATCGACTGCTAAATTTTTCAGCACAACCTGTTTTAAAATAGATGGATTATAAAGAGCATTTATACATATTATACATATGCCAAGGCACTCAAGGAGATATGTACTACAGATCAACATTTAACTTTTTTTTATAGTTTTAAAAGTTTGCAGCTTAAATTTGCGTAATAGAATGGCTCTTTTGTATATTGGATGATTTTTTTTTAATAAATGAAAATGTTTAGATAGTTTCTTCCATCCGGCCGTCTGTTCTCGCCTTGGTATTCCAACCTCCCAAGGCCGGGTCGTGACAATGAATAAATTGACTACACACATATTAGCATTTGAGTTTTTAGATCCTAGAATATCCTGCAAACATAATATTTACTTCCAGAAACGTCATTAAATATGATTTGCATGCACTTGATGCATCTACATTCTAATGAGCGAAATTGAAATGACAAAAGACAGGTTTGTTAACAAGGTATTTAAAATTAAATGTTTGGCTTCAGTTTCTACCTTTAACTGCTGGCTTTAGGTTTATCAGCCTAAATATTTAAGTTTTAAAAACTGAGATCGATTTGTTGGTTCATATACCATGATGTTATAAATAGTTTTATGGAACTACTATACAAACAGAAACAACCTGCTACAGCAATTGAATCGGAATTTGGCTCAATCTACAATATTCAGTGCAGATTTTGATGGCTCTTATGCCGGATCATTTAGCCTTGCAAAAATTTTATTTGGCAATGCTCTTCAGACGTTTCAAACATTCAATCAGTAAGTTCAGTTGCTGTAATCCAGGATAACCATGCTTATGCAGCTTAGCTATGGAGCACCTTTTATCAGGTAGAGTATTACTTTAAACCTTCAACCAAGACATAGTTAGGCTCTACAAATCTAAGAACCTAACCAGAATATTCCGCTTCAAACTACCCATTCCAGTTCAACAAAAGATCCCCATGTCAAAGTCTTGTGCTCCTGAAAATTTAACAAAAGCGATGAAGCGGACCAAAGCAGATGTACACTCTTACAAATGTGAAGTTTCTGGAGTTTAAGTTAACAAAAAATACATTTTCCACATCAATTTAGTGAAATCAGAAAAAATATTCAAGGTAAAATCATAAGTCAAGAAAACTGATGCATTAATGTAATGAATACCTTTCAATGTTATCGCCATCAAATTTCATTCATGCCAAGATTTGAACTTGTTTAAATAGGTATATTATATGCGGCTTTTAGTAGTACACACTGTCCAACATTATCTAGAAAGTTCACCAGTCCTAGAAGATGCAAGGATCTCTTTCCTAAATATGCCTTCTGCAAGATAAAGGAAGGATTGCAGCACATAAATTAAGCTATTGTTAACAAACATGAGTACCATTACTACTTTATTGGCGCAGATTACTAAACTAATACTAGCTTGTTTAAAAACTCTTTATGTTTTTAAAATAAATATATGCTATGAAGGAATGAAAATCCGGAACATGTTCCCAGGTCATCAAACTCTAGAGAACGCTACTTGTTTTCTTGTGACATTAGCTGTTAAGTTATACTATTAAAACTTGTAGCAAACGTGTCATTCCATATCTTTGATCAAGGAATTCAGAAAGCCCTATTCAAATAATTGAAAACAAGGTTGTGGTACCTTAAAAAGTTTAATTCTAATTTTATCTCCCAGCACCACTTCTACAACTTAACATAAACCAAAATGAACTATGCTTTGACTAAACTAACAACTATGAGGAGTTCACATAGCCAATTGAAGCATGAAGTATTTTAAAAGGACTAGTATTTCATATCAAGGAATAGCAACCACAACAGCAAAAGATGATAGAAATATGCCAACAGATTACTCAAATCACAAAAACAATTTAAACAAAAATGAACGAGATATCACAAAATGTATTTACCATTGGGCTAACATTCGAGCATATCTCATACCTCAAAGAAAACCAGGCCTGGTTCCACGCTCATTGAATCTTCTTCAGATATTTCACTATGCTTAAGGTCAAATGACTCATAACAAGGCAAATCAAATTCCATGTCACTTGCATCCGAAATTACTTTACCAGAGGTGGAAGATTTAACACTTCCAGTTGCACGATTAGAAAGAACAGCATGCTTCCTTGTTTCCCCATATGGGTTCAAAGCCACCCAATTTGTCTTCCTATGAATTTGAGAGAGAGAATCTTGAGATGGTACCTTTTCGATGCGTGAAAGAGTGTAGCAATCAAAAAGATTTTCATTTTGATTTCCAACACCAATAGGTTCCATCTCAGCAGTAAAAGGAGAAAATACTGCTCCGAGTCCTTTCCAAATCCCAGTAAGACTACTTGCAAAGATATCCCAAGAAGGTTTAATGACTGGTTCCTGTCAAAAAAAAAGCCATGCATTGAGAATAAGTTTGCATCATAATGAAAAGTGAAAACTTAATTTAAAGAGAAATTAAATCTTCAAAAATTAAGCATTCATCTATGATTTGAATTTGACTTAAGCTCAGTTTGTTTGTTTTTGTTTTTTTTTTCTAATAAATATATAGACTGTCTATTGTTGATTCATCTAAACTGACTTTAGTTGGACCCTATAGTAGTCTATGAAGGACACAACCCAAAAGCTGGCCCGAGTAGGCCTCAAAAAATAGGGATTCAGGTTCATTAGATTACTATTTGTGATCAAGCTAGATGAATTCGGGCCGGGTTAATTAGGATAAATGAGTCATATTTAGGTTAATTGGGTCATGTTGATCCAAAAAATTATATGATTGAAATAATAAATAAGTTAGACAAGTTATATTCTGGTCAAATACTTTGACCTATATAATAAATGCATGTGGTTTGGGTCAAGTTCCTGCCAGCCTAAAACAATACACCTAGCCGAATATTTAACGAAGTCAGAGAGGAGCGATTGTGCGACATACCAAAGACAAATCGTGAGATCAAACGGAAAAGGATGAGCTAGAGAGGATAAGTGAAGTGAGATTGGGAAAGAGGAAAGGAAAGCATAACGTTGTCAAATAAATGACCCAATCCCACAACCTAACCCAAGCCAGACTAAAGAAAATTGGATAAAAATTACTATTTGAGTTGGATTTGAGACAAAATTACACACTCTATTATCACTCAAATGGGACAAGAGATAACTAGAATAACTCAAAATTGACCTGCTTAGATTAAACCAACCATATTAGGGTTGATTGGATTGTGTTGATCCCACATATTACAAGATTCTCTTAATAAATGGGTTAGAAAAGTGAAATTTGGGTTAGCCATGTACGTTTCAAGTTAGATTCATGCCAAATGTTTTATCTAGAATAATAAATTAGTCAGTTTTCGGTCAATCATATTCGATCGAATCAACTTTGGTCAAACTCAAACACCACCCGTCAACCAGAATTGACATGCCTGTGAGATAAAAAATTAGAGAGAGTGGGGAGGTTGAGCAAGCCAGAAGGCAAGGATGAACAACTTGTGCGCACCAAGATGTCAAACACGAGCTATAGCAGAAATAGAGCTGTGAGTGTAGCTCGAAGATCATTCGAATATTAGCCTGGTTTGAGATAGGATCGAAATAAATAAGCCAAGCTACAAGCCAAAATTTTGGATTGAGTTTTTTTTAGCTGATTTCAAGCCGACCTCAGCTCGGTTCGAAATCAAATTGTTAACTGTCCTACTAATGTTAGGGCTGTGAATCTAGCAAATTTAGCTCGAAGGTCGTTAACCACTCGAAAATTGATAGAACTTTTGCCCGAATCGAGTTCGGATCGAAATAAACAAGTCGAGCTACAAGCTAAAATTTTGGATCAAAAATTTTTCGAGTCAATTTTAAGTTGACCCCAGCTCGGCTCGAAATCAAATCGTTAACAACCCTAGGCAAAAGCATGGTCCTTACAATTAGGGCGTAAAATCAAACATATGAGACTCTTTCCTCATGCTTGTTGAGGTAAACCACAAACCTAAGTCTCCTTAATTTATGATTGAGAGCAAATAGCATGAAGCTTGCATTCAAATTGAGGTTTTCTTTCACTTGGATTGGTGTATATTAACACACAAGGATATATTACTACTAAAAAAATTAAATTAGCATTACTTGACAGAATCACAACGTAGAATTGAGTTAGGATTTAAAATGTTAAAGATTGAAAGCATCTTATAAAAGACATTTATAGTTGGTAATTATTTTAATCATATATTTTCATATTAAATGGTTCATAACTAGTTGGTTAGGCTATAAGTACTTAAAGAAACATATAATAGGATATAATTAAAAAAATTAAGTTTTAAATTTATGATGATCTTAAAATGGAAAAGTGTTATGGCTCATGTGAAGGACAGGCATAAGTTTTATATGCAATAAAAAAATCTACATAGTAGGTAATTTAGATAAAGTCTATGTTCCTTGAAAATAAACTAATTGCTTACTATTATAATAAAAGTATTTGAACCAAGTCAAGATATTAAATTCTTTAAATACAGAAAAATTTAATATTGATTGAGAAGAAAAGAGTCAAAGAATTGTAAACGATTGTTTACATATACATATATAAAGTTAATAGTGACTAAAAATATTAATTTATGAAGGAAGGTTAGAATATGCATGGTTGTAAAAGAACTCATATGATTTTTAGTATATACATATCAGATATTTGGATTTGAGGTTGGCTAAAAGGAATTGATCCTGGAGGAGACAAAAAACAAGGTTGATTAAAAAAACACTAGTGCATCTCAAGGTAACTAATTATAATTCTAAATTAGAGCATTCCTCACTTTTTTCTTGGCCTGTTCTATTTAATTGATTTGTATTTGTCAATGCGCATGGAAATGATTAATTGCCCTTAAACCATAACAACAAATGGTCTACATTGATTTAGTTATCTCAACACTAAATGATTCTCCATATTGATATGGATGAATTATGCATCTCCAAATAATGCTATAACTATTATACTGTATTACACTGTGATTTCTACTAAAATAAAATTTTAAGTTTTTAAAAAAATAAATAAATATAAATAACTATATACATACATAAATACATATGTATACATATATATGTGTGTGCATACAGATATACATATGTGCATGCATGCAAGCATGCATCCATACAGACATACATACATATATATGTGTGTGTGTGTGCACGCATGCTTGTGTATTCATACCATTTATGGAACTAACAAGAAATGCTAACGTACCCACTCATTGATGGCTTTTACTATCCACTTACACAATAAGAAATTTATGGGCTAGACCACATTATGTCAACGAAAGTTGTTTCGACTAAGGGTAAGTTTGGTTGCACCATGTCAAGTAAAAATGAATATGATTTACACCACACTATGCTGACGAGAGATTTAAGGGTGAGTTAATTTTTGTATATACGAAGCTTTCAAGATGGATACAAAAAAGTATAAATTAAAGAAAGATGAATTCATTAAATATATATAAGTATAAGTCAAGAGACGATGAGCTCAACACATTCAACTTTAACTAGAAAAATGAACGTTATGATTCTACAATTATAGATCAATTTAATTGTCAAGCAATGTTTATGATCATTTTTTGAAATTCAAGTCATAAGCTCTTTTCTTTTCTTTTTCTTATATTTTAAATATGAAAACTTAAATGCATATACTTTTTTTTTTAATTTAGTTGCCGTATTATTGAAATTGTGATATAATCAATGAGTCTTGTTACAACTCGCCATTATTATTAATCAATATATGCAAAACAAGATATTGATCTTGAAAATTAAATAAGTTAGAAAGGTGGGTTGATTATGCAAACATTTAAAATTGCATAGATCAATAGCTCTTTTAATCATTGAAAGATGAATATGAAAAAAATTTATGATAAATTATTTTGAAAAGTTTATGTAATTATTTAAAAACTCTATCTGATTGTCTTTTACCGTCTAGGTATTCCAAGCTCAAAGGATAGAATGCAAGTTGCCTTACTTTTTGGCATAAATTAGTTGAGTGCTTTAAGGCTCATCCCAAGCTGAGAAAATCTCTATTTCAGTGATATACTGTCACCTAAAGTTCATACTTATCTTTCAGACTTATTTTTAATATTTTTTTCCCAATACACAGAGAGATGTAAATGGGTCTAACATGAGTGAGCGCAGAGCTTGTTCGTGTTCGACTCGTTTGAAATTTTGTGTTTGAAATGAGCTCGTGTTTGACATAGCTTGTCAAGTCTTGTTCGTGTTTGGTTTGATTTAATTCGAATTTGTTCGTTATTAGCACGTATTCGGCTCAAATATGAGCTACACAAATTTCCATATTTTTTCATGTAAGAATTTGACTCCAAATTAAAATTTTATTTTAGTGTAATTTCAAAATAAGAAGAAATGGATTCTTCTCATTTCCTAAAATTTTTATTTTAAAAAACATCCAAAATAAGAAGAAAATGAATTCTTCCCATTTGCTAATCAAAGGCAGGAGAAAACTAGAATTTTCATTTCATTTTTACATTTATATAGAATTTTTAATTGGAATTACTTCCCATATAAGCCATGTGCGGCTAAGAAAAAGGGGGCGAAATTGACAAGGAAGCGAAGAATTGTGAATAAATTTACATACATATCAACCAATTCGTATATATTTACATATATATCACATCAAAAAGGGGCTTTTATGGGAAAATCTCATGACATTTAAATATATACCACACAACACTTGAACTATTTACACATAGAAATCCAAAATCAGAGAAACCGGTGGTTAGAAAATGAATGCTAAAGTGATATCACATTCTCACTATGCTCAATTTTAATAACATTTACAAAAATACCGCCCTAATCCTATTTATTTACATATCTAACACCTAAACTTATATTTTATAACTATACCAACCAAATAGTTTTTAGAAATAATAATATTTAATATTTTTTAATATATATAAAAAATTAATATATAATAAATATTATTATTTAATTATTTAATTATTTTGAGTCAAAATAAGTCAAATACAAACGAACAAACTTTCGTTCATATTTAGCTCGTTTATACATTGAGATCAAAAAAATTGTTCATGTTTGGCTCGCTTATTTAACAAACGGATTGAACACAAACTAATTAACGAACATAACACAAGTTGTTCACGAACACCGAGCTTTTTAACAGCCCTAAATACACACACCCAAATGCACAAACACCACATATGCAAGGCCTTGAGCCAGAACCTTTTGGTTGAAAGACAAAACTCTCAACTACTAGACCAATGTGGATTGTATATCTTTCAAACTATCTGTTTGAAGATCAATCCTCATCTGTTGAGGATTGTCCCAAAACTTTGTGCCATGTTTAATTTTTTTAGGGTGATTATATAATCATTTGCTAATATTATCACCAAGAATACTCAAAAAGTTATTGAAATGCAGCAACATCTTACCAAAAGGTAAACAAAATAATGATTTATGATAGCAGGTTTCTGATGCTATTTGGAGCTTTCAAGGTATTGCCTCTCTCGTGAATAAAAGATTTCATGTTCTTTATACCATAAGAAGCAAAAATTGGAAGAATATTTATCAGTGCTCTTCTATTTTCACTAGGCCTCAAACTAGGCCTCAAACTAGGCGACCCAAATGAAATCTATGTATCTTTTCTATCATATTGTTTTCTTCTTTTTTTTTCTCTTACATTTCTTGTTAAATGTCTTTGATATACTCTTTCTTTAGCTGGTTAATGATTTCGGCTTCTTTAAGAAAACCCAACATAACTGAAAAGCTCAATTCAAAAATAGGACTTTGCTATTGAATATAAATAGAATTTCAGAATTTAATCATAATAATTTATACCTTAAAGGATATACAACATGAAGGGAAAACTATAATATTGGATGAGGGTTGTGAATAAGCCCTATGAGAATAGATCGTGTTTAAAATAACTCCAATCTAGCCTTGCATACTTCTTATTCAGCATTGTTATTAGTGCATGGAATCTCAATTTATCTAAAAGCAAAAGGTCCTAAAGTTTTGCACAATATTCCATTTATGAATTTCAAAATAACAAAACATACTAGTATCGAATGCCTTATGGGGAAGTTTAGTCATATTATTCCAAAATTGTTCTTAAAAATGCTTTTAAGCCTTTAATACTATATAATCGAAAATAAGATACGCAATAACTAATTGATACATTGCAACAAAACCAAATAATAGGCATAACACCATCTATAGATCAAAATCATAAACATAAAAGGATATATCAATCAATTAATCATAAAAGATAATTCAATGTACTTGCTTAGACATGGAAAATGACAGCCTTTTTTGAAGCCATACTATATTACACCATATGAACAAAGCAAAGATTGTTGGATGCAATCAACCCGTCGCTACATTATAGTAATTATGCAGAGATGAATTCATTGTAAACATTTACATCATCTTGCAATAATGAAGTTCTTGTTGTGTATGACTATGCCACTTACTTTGCATGCTTTCATAAAATTAATAACTCTTTCTATATTTGATTTATTATTTGATCAAGCTGCTAGTCATTTTCGCTAGGACAAACCCCTAGATAACCCCAAAAGATGTGAATAATCCCTCTTAATTGAAAATGCTCCTCAAGCACATCCTCGAAATGAAATTAACGATAGCAGCTTGTGCACATAGGAAAACAAAGCCAATAATAAAAATAAAACCTATCTAATGTCATGCATTGTGTGGGGTAAATTTGGTTATATCGCCTAGTTCCTCTCTTCGTGGGTTTCCCTCCAAGGATGGGGAATACTTTACATGGTATGCCTCCCATTGATTCAATGTTCACCTACTGAGTGAGTCCCTTTCGAAGTCCGCACGGAATCTTAAGCTATCAAAAGTAGGTGATTGTAAAATCTACACACACCAAATATATATCAAAATCATAAACATAAATGGCTCTAAAAATGATTTAATGAAGTGCTTGCTTATGGAAAATGGTAGCCTTTATCAAAGTAAAATTCTATCACAACATATGAGAAAACGAAATATTTGTTGGATGCAATCAACTTGATAGTTGGAATTTTCAAGCCTCATCCAAACAATTTGGAGCCAACATAACGGAATAACTGTTGCTCCAATCATGTGTTGCAACCGATATATTCAAGAACCTTCACCACATGTTTTATAGGTCAATTTAAGCTCAATGGTTGCTAGAAGTTAGAAAAACATGATTTGAGGCATAACAAATATTCTAGATTTCATTATTTATTTAAATGAAGTTAAAAATAAATTGAAATTTTCAAATTCATAAACAACATTAATTTATTTAAGTGAGGAATTATTTTATAAATTTAAAATGAATAAAAATAAAAGCATCAATTGCTAAAATATTCTTTTTTTTTTCATTTTATAAACAATCAAATGAACTCGATATATCAATATGAAGTGACTCGTGGGTATTGAATAGCTATTGTAGGGTAAAAAAGAAAAATCTAATCTAGTGGTGCAACTCAAGTAAGATGGTTATAGATCTAAGCCAAACTAGTACCAAATAACGAATATATTCAACCATGTCATTTTTGGAAATACCAGACTAAAAGTGGATCAAAACAAACTAGATCCAAGTTTATCGATTAAGTTTTATTTTCTAATTCAAATCTAGACATTTGCTTGGTCAAAATATATGAAAAATAGAAATTAAATGGTGTGAACGCCTTAGATATCTCAGGTCTATCGTTCAAACTGATGGTGATATTGATGGGGATGTCATTAGTAGAATTCAAGTTGGTTGGTTGAAGTGGAGGAATGCTTCGGGCCTATTGTGTGATAGAAAAGTACCACTAGACTGAAAGGAAAATTTTACAAGATAGTGGTGAGAACTACAATGCTCTATGGCCTTGAATGTTGGCCTTTAAAAGAGAAGCATAAAACTAAGTTAGGTGTTGCCGAGATGAGAATGATTAGGTGGACAGTGGCTTTACGCTTAGAGACAAAATGTGAAATGAATATATTTGTGATAGGGTTGGTGTATGAGGGACAACATTAGAGAGAGCTGTCTTACATGGTCTGGTCACATTAAACGTCAACCATCTAATGATCCGATTAGAAGATTTGATGTTTTAGATTCGACTTATGTTAAGAAATGCGGAGGTAGACCTAGGAAGAGTCGGGCATATTGTATAAAAAATGATCTTAATTTATTATAATTAGATGAAAATATGACATTAATTAGGACGCAATAGAGAAAAATGATTCATGTAGCCGACCCCACTTAGGGGGATATAGGTTTTGTTGTTGTTGTTGTTGTTGTTGCAGAAATATAAAGCAAGACATCTTGTTATCAAATGGCAATATACATGGTCATTTCAAAGCATTCATTCCGCAAATGAAACTATATATATGCAACTTTAATGCACTTTATTTGACCTCCATCTACATGAGCACAGAAAATAACAATATTTCATTATTTGCCATTTAAACGTTAACTTACTTCTAAATTTGATTAGATTAGCGCCATATCACTCAACAGAACCGAAAAGTAACACATTAAATTGATTTGGAGCATTTCAAGAACCAGACCAAGCAGGCTCCCACTACAATCAAACCAAATTGGCTTGTTCGGTTAGGATTGGTTCTTCGGTTCTTCTAAAACACTCCTAAATTCCATTCCTCAATCCTCAAACCAACCTGAGTCTGCAGTACGGTCTCTACTTCCGTCAGCATAGCCCCGGAAACCATCACGGTAGAATCTCCACCCCTTCTACTGGAGTCCTTCACCTTTTTCCTCAGCTTCCTCCTCCGTTTAAAGCCTTTCTTCTCCTCCGCGGCTTTCTTCGACGCAAGCTCGTTGTCGATACTCCAAACATTGTCCTTCTCTTTGGCCCTAACTGTCTCATACCTTCTCGCCCTCTGCTTCAAACCCAGAGGCCGCCTATCTCTATCAGAAAGATTACAGGAAAACCTAACTGCGGCGGATGAGAAGTGCGGCAAGGGGCGGCTAACGCAGAGGCGGAATCCTGTTAGCGGGCGGAGAAGGTTGTGGCGGCACAACGCTTCGGCGTAGTGCGCTTGCATTGCGGATGTTGGAATCTACTCGGATTGATTGGTGAATAAATAAAACATAAATTTTTATGTATTTACATATAACACTCGAAGTTTGATATATACTCCATACAATTTTTTTGTATTTACATATTTAACACTCAAAATGTGACACTTTCACATATAACACAACTTTTATGTCATAAACTAATGCACAAAAATGTATATTTCAATTTTAAAAAGACAGTCATTTGTGATATTTTTTAGGTGATGTTAAAAATTTGAGTAATATATACATACACACACATATCGTCATCCCGATGGAGCTGTTGGGGGTAAGGAAGGCGGAGAGCTACGACATCCATGGATTTCCAGATTTTTGCATCTAATCCTTGGTATAATCTCTCCATATTCCTCTCTAATCGCATTTTTTCTTCTTCCTTGCGCCGATCTACAGTTCTAGTTCTTTATTGTCTTGTTTTTTTTTCTTTCCCGTTTTTATGCTGATTGGCTGTTCGAGTTTGGAGATTTTTGTTTTCTTTGGTTTCTTGCCTCTTCATTTTCATCTTCTTTCCATTTTTTTTTAGTTTCCTGCATCCTCTTTGTGCTATGGATCTGATCTTATTTTTTTTTATAGTTTTTCTTTTGTTTCTACTTATGTTTCTTTCCATTTTCTTATTATTTTCATTTGTATGTTTTCCTGCCTCCTCTTTGTGTCGTGGATCAGATGATTTTTTGTTTTTATTTTTTTTTTCTTTTGTTTCTATGTTTCGTGTGTTGCTTCCCCTTCTCTTGCTTCTGTGATGGCTAGAAGTTACGCGACTGCGGTTGCTGGAGATACACCCACGGGCTCCACTCGTCACTCGTGTTTTTTCCCTCAAGCTTTCCATGATGCCTCAGCCTCTGGCACCGGTGAGTTCACCTTCATACGAAAACTAGGTAAAAAAAACGGTAAACCTGCTCTCTTCCTCTCTGATGCTGAAACTGATCTCTTAGCTTCAGCTTGCCGTTTTACTCTGGTTGGGAACTTTTTGTATGGACATCCTAAACTGGAAATCATTAGTCAATATTTCGACTCCCTAAAATTAACTAGTCAATGGAAGGTTGGATTACTTAATGGTAGGCACATTTTAATACAGCTGAGCAACGAAACAGATTATACCTTGATTTTTTCTAAGAAAGTGGTCAAAATCGACAATAGATTCATGAAAATTCTAAGAAAGTGGTCAAAATCGACAATAGATTCATGAAAATCTTAAAATGGAGTGTTGATTTTGACCCAAAATCTGAACCCCCAGTTATCCCAGTTTGGCTCAAGCTACCGAAGTTAAAATGACATCTTTTCAACCTTGAAATTCTATATAATCTATTCTATAATCTTGATCAAGCTTTTGGTAAACCACTTTGTATTGATACACCTAAACTTGAGGGGAATAAACCTTTTGAAGCATGTCTTTTGGTTGAATGTGACATTACACAAACCTATCCGGACGAGCTCTAGGTTGGTTCTTCACATAACGACTACTAGCAGAAGGCTGTCCTAGGTCCCCACCTCCCTACTGCACACACTGTTCCATGTTTGGTCACTCCTCTTCAGTCTATTATCGGCTTCACCCACATCTCAAACCTGCTCGCCCCCCCCCCCCCAATCACCATTGATGCTCGGGATATCCCTACTCCAACACCACCTGCTCTTCCTTTACATCCCCCTCCGGAACTTACCAGGGATATCTCTGTTCCACCACCACCTGCTCTTCCTTTACAACCCCCTCCTGATCTTTCTAACCCCCCACAGATAGATCCAGATCATTTTCCTCCTGCTACTAACCTTCCCCTGATCTCCTCACCATCATCCCACTCTTCCCCTAATGTTGAGGTGGATTTAAACAATCCTCCTCTGCCTATTACATCAGATCCTTCACCTCATACTGATCCTCCCCCTGATCCACTACCTCTTTCACTTATTCCTATTATTGAAGGTGATAATCTAGATGCTACCTCTTCAGCTATTCATTGTAATCCTCCTACTCTTACCCGTCCAAATACTACTCCACCTTTATTAGATGATCCACCCGGCTTTCCACCTTCAAACAATTCTTCACCCACTTCCAAATTCTAACACTCTGGTCACAATGTTATTGATACTGAATGGTAGATTCAGAAGCACTCAAAGAAAAAAACCAAAAGGGAATTAGCTCAATTAAATGTACACAATATCATTCTTGAAGGGGTTTATAACTCTGATGATGAGTATGCGGTTAATCCTTCTGCTAGAAGGACTATCTCACGCCACCATGTTTAGCATCTTAATTTGGAACATTAGGGGAGTGGTTGACCCTTCCTCCCTTAATAGACTTAAGCATCTATGAAGGGTCAACAAAGTTTACATTTTTTGCTATCTTGGAACCAATGATGCATGTTAATACACAACGGGTTTTGAACCATTTTAAAAGATATCAATTCTATGCTAATAAAAATAACAAAATTTGGTTGTTTTGGAAAACCAACATTACTCTATCTATAATTGAGAATGATGACCAATTCTCATGACCCATTTCAAGATGGATCTATTTCATAGTTTTGCTGCTTTTGTTTATGCTGGCTCTCATCTTCAAGATAAACTCACTTTATGGAATAAGTTTACCCTCATGGGTAATGCTATCACTGATAATTGGTTCATTGGTGGTGATTTCAACATGATAATGAGCCTTGTTGAAAAGATTGGCAGTGCAAGATGTGATTTACATTTGATTAATAGATTTTGTAATGCAATTGATGAGTCTGGTCTGTTTGATTTGGGTTACTCTGGATCTCCTTACACTTGGCATAGGGGTTTACTCTTTCAAAGACTTGACCGTTATCTTGCCAATGGTTGCTTCATTAATAATTATCCTATTGTTTAGGTAAAGCATCTTAATGCTGCATCATCTGATCACTCTCCTATTTTTCTTACTTTAGCATTTCATGATAAGCCTGTTATGTCTCATTTTAAACTTCTTAACATATGGACTGCTCATGAATCTTTTCATAACACTGTTAAGCAAGCTTGGACTTTACAGTACTCAGGTACTCCCTGGTACAATCTTTGGCAGTTGCACAAGAAGGTTAGCACTCATTTAAAGGTTTGGAATTACAATGTTTTTGGTAATATTCATAATAAGGTGAAGGAGGCTCAACAGCTGGTTGATCAATTGGAGGCAGTACCTGTTTCATCCTCTAGCTGGATGGAAAATGTTAACACTGCTCATCAGGCTCTTCTGCATGCAATCAACCTAGAAGAGCAACTCTCCAGCAAAACGCTAATGATATCTATTTTACTGCTGGAGATCATAATACTAATTATTTTCATGCCACCATCAAACATAGAAGAAACATCAATTGCATACTGAAAATTAGAGATGCACAAGGGAATTTTCAAACAGATGCTGCTGTCATTGGCAATAGTGTTGTTCAGTACTTTTCTTCTCTCTATCATGATGATGAGCACTACACTTGTGTTGATCATTCCCTCTTTCAGGAAGATGTTACCTATGTCAGTTCTTTATTCTTAGCTGAAGTGCCTGATGAACAGGAAATTTTTAGTGCCTTCAAATCTATCAACCAGAACAAGGGTTATGGCCCTGATGGTTTCACCTCCTCTTTCTATATAAATTGTTGGGATATTATCAAATTGGATGTGATTACTGTTGTTCAATCCTTTTTCCTTGAGGAGAATCCGGGTAAATACTTTACATCATCATTGATTGTTCTTATACCTAAGAACACTGATAAGCTTACCTGGGATGATTTCAGACCAATCTCCCTTACTACTGTCATGTCTAAAGTGTTGAGTAAGATTGTTGTGGCTCGTCTTCAACCACACCTTAATAAACTTATCTCTCCTCATCAGTCTGCCTTTATTAAAGGCCGAGATATCACTGATAACATTTTACTAGCACAGGAAATTGTGGAAGACCTTGATAAAAAATGTAGAGGGGGGCAATATGGTTGTTAAACTTGATCTAAGAAAAGCTTTTGATACTATCTCTTGGGATTTTATCCTCTCTGTTCTAACTGCTCGTGGTTTTAAATCTGATTTTTGTATGCTTATTAAACGTTGGCTCTCTGCCAATCATTATTGTGTTCTTGTTAATGGGAATAGTTATGGTTTTTTCTCTTGTACCAGAGGCATTAAGCAGGGAGACCCTTTGTCTCCTACCATCTTTATTTTGGCATTTGATTATCTCTCCAGGCTCTTCAATAGATCACATCTTTTGCACCCACATCTTCACTACTCCCATAAATCTAAAATTGTTGTGTCTCATCTTGCTTATGCTGATGATGTTATTATTTTTTCTAATTCTAGTAAGCTTTCCATCAAGATCCTCATGCAAACACTAGAAGCTTTTCAAAATACTTCTGGCTTAACCTTCAATAAGCATAAATATTTTTTCTATTTTAGTAAATCTATTCCCCATAGCAATATTACTTGGGCTTCTGATTTTTCTGGCTTTAAAGCTGCAAATCTGCCTCTTAAATACTTGGGGATTAATCTCATTAGAGGGAGAACTAAGTAAATTCAGATGGATAATGTTGTGCATAAGATTAAGGCTAGGATTAATGATTGGCGTAATATTTTTTTATCCAATGGTGGCAGGCTTACTTTACTTAAAAGTGTGCTTTGTAGCTTACCAAATTACACTATGCAAGTTACCAGAGTTAAAAAGAGCACTCAAAGATCCCTTGAAGCCCTTTTTAACAAATTCTTATGGGTGGGAAGTGGTACTGGTAAGATTTGGTCTGCTTGGACCAAAAACTGAATGCCTAAATTTTCTAAAGGTCTGGGTTTCAAAACATTACTGCAAACTATGGATATTAATATGTTGAAACTTTGGCACAAATTCAGATCTTAAGATTCTTTGTGGGCTCAGTTTTTACATTCTAAATATTGTTCTTCTTCTCATCCCTCTACTGTTCAGTGGAAAATGAGGGACTTTAAGCTCTGGAAAAATATACTCCTTGCTAGATAAACTGCCTCTAACTTCATCTTTTGGGAAGTGGGGGATGGTCATATCTCCTTCTGGAATGATCACTGGGGTACTACAAACACTACTACTATCCCCCACTCCCATAATGTTAACCACTTATTAATTTCTGACCTTTGGGATAATGAAAGTTGGAGTATTGTTAAGCTTAGAGAGCTCTGTGGTGATCTTGCTTCTCTCTTTTCTCAAAATCCTATTCAGGTTAATCTGAGAGATAAACCTATATGGAAATTTCAGTCTCAAGCTTTCTCTAAAGCTCTCTATACTCAAACTAATTTCTTTCATAAATGGCATTGAAGTAAGTATATTTGGAATTAGCTCATCTCTCCATCTGTTTCCTTTTTTCTATGGAGATTTTTTCATTCTCTCTTATCTATTGATGATATACTAAAACTAAAAGGGCTTAAATTGGCATCATGTTGTTATATTTGCAAAAAGAATGTTGAGACTATTTCTCACCTATTTTATGATTGTTACTTTGCCAAGGAAGTTTGGCTTAGTTTAGGGCATCTTTTTGGGTTGCAATGGCCAAGAAATTATAATATGGAGGATATTATTGCTTTTTGGCAGGCTGTTAAAAATATTCCTCTTAAGTTACATTATTTCCCTCTAATCTTCCTCTGGTTCTTATGGTTTGCTAGAAATGGCTATAAATATTCTGCATCTCCACCCTCTCCCCTTGCCACTGTCTCTTACATTTTAGCCAATTTTAATAAGGCTACTAATGCCTTGCCTGAGGGGAGCTTTACACCTACCCTCAAACTTGTTAAATGGCTTCCCCCTCCCTTTGGATGGCTGAAAGCTAATATTGATGGTAGTTGGACATCTGAGGTTGCCTGTAGTGTTGCGGTCTTTCTTAACTCTGAGAGCAAGTACATTTTATACTTTAGCTCACCTATGGTGGCTTCTAATCCTCTTGAAGCTGAGACTTGAGCCCTTTTTTTAACTTTGTGTGTTGCTATTGCCTGCAGCATTACTTTTTTAATTATTAAGATGGACTCTCAGATGCTTTTTAACATAATTACAAAAGGCTCCACTCCTCCCTGGTATTTACATTGTTTATTACAAAGCCTGTATAGCTTAATTGATGCCAATAATTTAAACATTCACTACTCTTTTATACTCAGGGAGGGAAATAAGCATGCAGATTAGCTTTCTAAGCAGGGCTATATTTCCATTCTTATTGGCTTAAGCCCCCCTCCCCCACTGAAAACTTATTTATCTAGGGATCTTATGGAGGCTCCTTATATAAGAATTTAATTTCACTATTTTCTTATATTTGCTTGTGTTGTTTCTTTGGTACAAGTTTTTTACTCTTCTGGGACTATGCCTTTAGGCATCTAGTTATCTCCATTGCAGCTGTCACTTTTTGGGCTGCCACCTCTTACTGGGTTCTGGACTGGAGAAACTGATCTCTTTTATGGGATTCTATCTTCTTGTTTTCTTATTTACTGATGTTGGTTCTTTTTTGGATTTCCTTTCTACAAATTGGGGATGTACCTTGGACATCTGTCTTCCTGGTTGTCCATTTGAGTTACCATAACCTCCTACTCTGGCTTGTACTGATTTTCTGTTTATGCTTCCTTTTTTGGGGATTTTTTGTTTGGTCTTCCTTTTACTACTGTAGGTTGCCTTGGAGATCCCTGTCTGCTACACACTTTCTCATCCTGGTGGAACATAGAGTTCTGCTTGGTTGCTACTTGATTTCCTGTGGTGGACAGAAATTGGTAACTGCTTTTTCTTTAGATGTCTACCTCCTCTTGCTATATTGTTTTGCTGTGTTGTTGTGGATCATAAAGCTTGAAGATGGTTAGAGATCTTTCCTGCTTTGTTTTTTTTTTCTTTTCTTTTTTTAATACTTGTATTTTACGTACTTGTATTTTTTTGGAGAATTTCTTGTGTGCATTGTACTGTGGTTGGTGGAACCTCTAGGGGTGCATATTATGTATTTTTTTGGTGTTTTTGTAGTGGGATCCACCACCCCTCAATTATGTACTCAATTTTTATATATTAACACGTAGGGAACCATAAGTTCTCTTTTCCCAATATATATATATATATATTGTTTTGGTGTTAGAAAAGCAAATACATAAAAATTGTGTGATTTGTGTGTAAATGCCCTTAAAAAAATAGATAAGATAGTTTAAATTTTAATATTACATCAAAAATAACATAAACATTAATTTTTTAAAAAGTCACACATTTTAATTCATAACTATAACTTAGTGTGGGTACTACTACGTGTCAGAGGATTCATGAAGGAAGAGTGATATAAACTTCTTAATATTATGCAAAAATTCAGTACACACAAAGTTAAAAGAAGAATGGTTAGAGGGGACATTTGAATTTTATTATGTAGAAAACCCAAAAGGGGAAAAAAACCACGACACCTAGCCCAGTTGTAATGGTAGCATGCCCAAAGATTGGAATGATAGAAACAGTGATGGAGAGGTAGAGAGAGACAGAGAATGAGAGAAAGGAGAGAGTGCGCGAAGAATTGCCTTATAGGGGCGAGTAGGGTATTCTTGACCTCTATGATCTATTTTATACATTGGAAGTAGAAATTACAAAATAGAAAGGGAGAGAGGTCTCCTTAAAGAAGATGGATCTAGAGTGAAGAGTCAAAAAGCCTCTAATACATGTTATGGTCTCCCTATTTATAGAAGACAGATGAACAAAATGTAAAATTGCATGCTTTCCTTGACTTTAATAGGGGTTGTACTCAGTATTATTGTCTTTTTCCCACCTAAACTTTGTGCTCAACAGGTCCTTAGGTCGATCAACTTAGCTCATTTTAGTTGGTTTTCGTCTTGGACATCAGTCGACCTTCTCTCTGGAAATTTGGTCGGCTTTGAGTAGGAAGTCTGTAGGCCTTAGGGTGACCAGTCAGCTTGCCTAATTATTGTTACTTGGTAATCTCTAGTGATCTTTAAGGAACTGTTGAGAGAGTTTTACGTTGGTACTTGTGAGATTGTTGAGGGTGTTGGACCTCTGACCGGTCATTGTTGTGGATGACTATCCCTAATCATCCAAGGTAGTTCTTTGGCCACCTGACATTTGGTTGATTGGTAGCCCTTTAATAAGTTGGTAAATAGCCGGTCGAGCGGTCTTCAACCGGACAAATTCATGAGAAGTTGTAGCTTTTCGTCTGAGGGGATTCTTGTCATTTATCTTTCTGTTGGTCGGTAGCCCTTTGATCACTGAACATCCTCAAAAACAATAACGTGTTGCATGAACAAAATGTAGGTTGCTCTAAGTTATTAAGAGGTAGATCTCTACTGAGTGTTTATCCAGTTGGAGGATATGCAAGGGGAAATTGTTGGATTTCACCGAGAAGTATCTGAACTTCGGGAAGATGCCTTCGTACAGAGGGCTCATTATGGGGCTGGCCGAGCAAATCAGTTCAATCTCATCAGTCTAATATTGTATAGAAGATTAGTTAGGAAGGGTTTTATCCTAGCTGAGGTAGACGAGAACAAGTTCGTAAAGTACCTTCTATCAAACTAGGATCTTATTGACCTCATTTTTGATGAGGTCTTCTCTTCTCTCTTTAGTACTTAGGATCTAGCCTTAGGCTTTTCCTTTGACTATCTTAGAGGACTAGAAGTGGAACCCTCCACTTAGAAATTCAAACCACTTCTTAACTCCTCGCAAACTCCACAAACTTGATTGTAAACCCCTAATCACCTAGAGGGTTGAAATCAAATGTGGAAGTTTAAAGGATGAGTTCCTATAGGACTCTTTGGCCTTAGGACTGCCCTGGGTGGCCTGGCCTGGTGAAGGGCTGACTTACACACACTACACCTATGCACTACACTTTCACACACCTCCTAAAACCACACCCACACCCAACTTGACCTCCTGACTCATGCAGGTAATTCACATGGATGGTCCTTAACCCCTAAAGCCCTTGGCTAAGAGGGTTAGGAACAACATAGTGAATGCCTCAAATGAGTCCCTTCATGGCTCATCTGGGCTTGATATGACTTCATGGCTCAACTAAAATGATTTCATTCCACTTGCATTTACCCAATCTTCAATTTTCTAAATTTTCAATTTTTAACCCCCGGGACCCTACACCCGCCTAGCCTACCCAAAACCCTTGAAATTACCCAAATTTTTCAAAAAATCTCCAAATACCCAAAATTCCCCAAAACCAATCCCAAACATTCCCACATCACTCAAATTGATCATTCATAGCCAAAAATACCAAAAATTCCAAAAATACCCCCCAATACCCTCCAAATACCCAAAAAAGCCCCTCTTAGCAAAAAAATCCAAAAATTCAGAAAATTCCCAGAAAATTCCAAAAAATCCCAAATATTCCCAATTTCATTTTTTTCAACTACACCATGGGCTAATTTTGTCAATTTACCCCACTTTTGTCAAAATCCCCAATTTGACCCATTTTAACCCAAAATGAACCCAATGTCAAACCAAACCTACCCAATTGACCTAAATTTTGGTCCAATTCAATTCTAAACTTCAATTCAACACCCCCAACACCAATATAGACCAAATCCAAGTCCAATTTAATTGGAATTTGAATCTAATTTCACTTTTGACCTTAAAGCCCAATTTGGACCCATGACCCAAACTTAGCCCAAACTAACCCAATTCAACTCTAATAAACCCCAAACCTTTTCTAAACCTTCCTTAACATCCCCACAAACAAAACACTAACATGATTTGCCCAAAATCTGGACCCAAACCCCACTCAAATTCAACCCAAAGCTAAAAGACCCAATTTTGACCTAAACCCAAACCTAACCCAAATAAGCCCAAACCCCAAAATCAAAACCCAACCAAAGTCAAAATCTCTTTAAAACACTCCCATAAACATTTCCCAAACATTAATTTTACATCAATTTCAACCCTAGCCCAACATTGGCCCAAGTTAGCCCAATTTGACCTACATTGGCCCATTTACCAAAGAGGCCCAAATCCAACCCCATTAAAACCCAAATCACTCCAAACTCATTTCAAATCACTCATGACATATCCCTAAACCAAACCCAATAATTATTTGGCCCAAACTTCTACAAAATTCACATCCATGAATTCATTCTTAAACCTAAAGGCCCATCCCCTTAGCCTTCCTAAAAGCCCATCAAAAATAATTTCAAAAGGCCCAAAGCCCACATGACAATCCTCTATCATCATCCATTTGATAAAGCCATCTCCTAAGTTCTAAATCCATGATAAAATAAATCCAAATCAAGCCATATGCCAAATCCCATCAAATCACCCCTAAATTACCAAAATTTTTAAAACCTTTTTCATGAAATTGACCAAACTTTTCCCCAAGACAAAGGTGAGTCATGAAGCCATGCATGAGCCCCATGGGAGCCATGAGAGCCATGGAATCTACTTTCCACCTCACCAAAACATTAATGGCAAGAGAGGGGATCTCTTTCTTAAACCCTTTTTTACCTTAAGCATGTCACACACTAAACCATGCTTAGCCACCTCACCATGGATGGAGACTTCACCACTCCTTCTAAGCTGACCTAAATGATTCCCTCAGCTCAAAATCAGGTCTTGGGGAGATGCACCAAGCCTATTTCCATGGGTTGACCCAAACCAAGATGAGCCTTCTCCCATTCCATTTAAATCAAACTCCTTTACACATGTCCATGGCCAATTGATTGCACTAAACCCCAGCCCTGACCCACCTGAACAAGATGGTGACCAGGTGCACGGCCGGCCGACCACTGAGCCACCGAAAAACACCATGACCGAGACCTTGGGAGGAACCAAAAAAAACAATTCTCCCTTGCTGAGATGCCCCATGCCCAATGGCCACCATGGCTGTTCTTCCCTTGACCTAAGCAGCTGATCCCAAGCCTTAAACCCCCATGGGAGGCCCTCCACCCTCTCCTATTTAAACCTCACCTCTTCTCGACCATGAGAGGTGGTGAACCAGACCTTACTGAAACCCTGCCAAAATTGCTCCAGACCACTCTCCACTCTTAGAGCAGCTGATCCCCAGTGACAATTTACCCTAATCCCCACCAACAGAGCCCAATTTCTAATCCAAAATTCCACCCAAAAACAGGACATCTCCCAACTCTCCACCAAATTCAAATTAAACTCACCAACACATGCACAAGGTCAAGAGAAGGAGTTCCCCAGTGAAAGCCCCCTCTTCAGGCCACCCATCTGTTCCAGACTCCAAGCTTTGTAATCGGCTGTGGACGAAATCATACCTGGACAATTCACGCAGCCCAGGGACTTCATCCTGGAGCTTGCTTGGACCCAATCGAAGGTGACACAACTCTCAGATCGAAGCTTCACTTCTCTGAGCAAAGGTATGGACTCACTCTTCTTCTCGAGCTTACAAAGATTCTCTATTTAATTTGAGTCAATTTTAATACATGTTCACCGTATGGATGTGTTCGTCTCCTCAAGACGAATCCATAGAGCATAAGAACATGAAAATCCGTTGAGAATCGAGTGAGAAATTAGGGTTAGAAGGTTTACGGTCACGGGTGCACACCAGTCGTAGACGATGACTGGGAGCCGTCGGATCGAGCGTGTATCGAACGGACGGTCTGGATTGAGCCGGATAGCGCAATGATACGTGAACCGCGGGGCCCTGGAGCGCTAAGTCGGATGGCGGCGCCGAATCAGAAGACGACGCTTGGCCTTTCGGAGCTGCCGAGGATGGCGTGGCACCGCGTGGATAAGTAGGAAATTAGGGTATTTTTGATTTATTTAATTCCCTAAACTTCAAAAATGCATAACTTTGTGTAGGAAAATCAGAAAAATAAAATAAAAATACCCTCTTGCTCATTGAATAGAGGAGAATAATGTGGAAAAGAAATCATTTAATTTCACCAAGTATTTTATTTTTAATTATTTATTTACTCTCTGCACTATTTCAATTCTCCATGCATGTATACAATTCACCATGACATGAGACCATAGGGCTTTTAAAACCTCTGAATTTGGGAACATTCCCTGAATTTTTTAAAGTCAGAGGCCACCCCTATGAAGAGTTATTGATTTTTCAATTCTAGGCCACTATTCTGAGTATTTTAATTCCAATAATTAGCATGTTGTGAAATAAATTCTAGAAAAATTTGGTGATGTTTCTTATGACCAAAGGACCCTAGGAAAAATGATTTTTAGGTTAACTCACTTGTAATAACCCTAATTGGCTTAAACACCCAAAATGAAGCTTTAATTAATTAGAGCTAATCATACATCAAATTGACTTGAAATCAATTCTCCATTGACCTTTAGGATCAGAGGAACCGACCATAAAAGTTTGAAGTCAATTGGACTTGGTAAGCCCTATCAAATGGGTTGATTAAGCCATTTAGCCAAGCTTAAACTTCAAAAATTCATAACTTCTAAAATACTTTTCAAAAATTCACCAAATTGGTTTTAAAGCCTCTCTGATATCAGGGGAATTTAAGAAAATTAAAATTGCAATTTTCCAAAAAAGTTGATTTTTTGCATTATTTTAATATTTTTAATAATTAAAAAATAATAAAAATCACAAAAATAATAAAATTCACCGAAATGTCACATTTTGAATTTTAATTACCTAGGAACAAACCCCATATTTTTCTTAAGTCTCTATGATGAGATATTAAATTTTAAAGCCCTAAGGTAATTTTAAAATTAAAAAAATGTATTTTCTAGCATTTCCATTAAAATAATTCTAATAAATCAAAGAAAAATCAAAAAATTATAAAACTTGGTTCTCTGGTTTCCTTGATATCAGAGAGATTTTTTAAAAATATAAAATTTGTTTTTCAACCTTTATTTTATTTTTAAATTAATTAATACTCCAAAAACCAAAATAATTATAATAAAAATAATGTAATTCAAAAAATCACCAAAATTGGTCCAAGTGGTCCTCTGGTCATTAGGAATGTCCCATAAGTTTCTTAAGGACAGAAACTTTCCCTTGGTCATGTTATTAAATTTTCCTTGAAAATTCTTATTTTCCACCAAAAATAATTATATAAATAAATTAAATACAGAAAAATCACATTTTCTCCTCTAATGTTTTGATTGATATATGAGTGAAGTCACATAAAAATTTCAAATTCATTTAAGCTCAATTTAGTGAGTTATGAAATTAGTAAGTTTAAAGGGCAAAATAGTAATTAAAATTTTAACCTATAATTAAAAAAAATAGGTTTAATTAAAAGGGTGGGTAAAAGATTTCATACTAAGTTGATTTTGGATGTTTGAAACTTAGGTAATTAAAGGGTAGAAACCTACCAAATAATTTGAAAGTAATTAAAATAAACCTTAATTAAATAATTGTTTAAACTTGGAAGAATAATAAAAAAATTGGAATTATTAAAATAGGGATATTATTAGGAAGAAATTTATTCTTTAATCTAAGAATCACTAAATTAATCACCTCAATGTTTAATTCCTAATTAAAATGATAATCCAAATTCAAAATTTAAAATGCTAAAAGACTTAATCATTAAATTAAATTAAAATTAAAACATTTAAATTAAATCCTTTTAAAATTTCAATTAAATTAATACTTTAACAATTAAAATTAAATCATCCTTAAAGCATAAAAAATAAAATATTAAATTAAAATTAAATTAAAAAAAGAAAATTAAATTAAAATTAAATTAAAATTTAAATTTAAATTAAAATTAAAAATAAAACCAAATTAAAATTTGAATTAAATTAAAATTTAAATTAAATTAAAATAAATTAAATTTAAATTTAAATTAAATTAAAGTTAAAGTTAAATTAAATTAAATTAAATTAAATTAAAACATATTAAATTAAATTAAATTAAATAAAAAAATAAAATCAAGTTAAAATAAAATTAAAATTAAATTAAATAAATAAAATTAAATTAAAATTAAAACTAAACCAAATTAAATTAAATTAAAAATTAAATTAAATTAAATTAAATTAAATTAAATATAATATCACTTAAGACATAAAGAATTCAAAAATAAATCTAAAACAACTTGAACACTATTCCAAACTTAAACCCATTAATTAAAATTAAGTCGAATCACAAATCACTTGAACATCGATTTGCCCTCAAAAGCTCTCGTTGTCATAACTCCTAAACAGAGTGTTAAGTGAAGTGTTACTTCACTCATAAGATATTCAAATGTCCTAGTTCACTGAGCAAGAAAACAAAACTTGAACTCATGGATGATTGATTCATTGTATAATTAAATTCTCTTGGACTTAAAATAATCCTAGAAGTATTGAAAAGATGTTTAAGATTCGTCTTAAGCACTTCCTCAATACTATAGGATGTTTATAAGAACAATTGAACTTAATTGTTCTTCGATGAAGAAAATCGTCCTCAAACCAAAACACAAGAACCTAGACGTCATAGGAGATGACTAGCCATAGGATTAGGAACTTGTGTAAAACCATAACCCTTCCCTTGGCTTTACCTAGGAACTTGCTTTAAATGCTTAAATATTATAAATTGTGTTTAAGTGCAGCTTGGGATGACGGGAAGACCCTCCAGGTACGCTTTTATTTTATTGCAATTTACCTTCTTGTAATTTACCTTATTGCAAACGCACTTACTTTTCTTGCATGATAAACAACTGTTGCATGAAAACCCACACCTTTAGGATAGCCCCTAAAACCAAAACCAAAACTAAATTAAAAGTCGTTGCAAGATAAAATTCACCGCCACAATATTTTAAAATATAAAACAACTCAAAATTTAATCACAAACAGAACAACAAAACTACAACTACAACTAAATTAAAACGTCTTGTTGGATGATCGGGAATACCTCGGATGATGTAACCTACGTGTTGCTAACAGGATTTCCCACGGTCTAAATGAAAGTGTGAAACTCATTTAGTTGAGTTTAGCAAATTCATCTGGACTTGTTGACCTCATTTTTGATGAGGTCTTCCCTTCTTCTTTTTAGTGCTTAGGATCTAGCCTTAGGCTTTTTCTTTTGACTATCTTAGAGGACTAGAATTGGGACCCGCCTTTTAGAAATTCAAACCACTTCTAAACTCCCCGCAAACTCCACAAATTTGACTATAGACCCCTAATCACCTAGAGGGTTGAAATCAAATGTGGAAGTTTAAAGGATGAGTTCCTATAGGACTCTTTGGCCTTAGAGACTACCCCAGGTGGCTTGGTCCGGTGAGGGGGCCGACTTACACTACACTTACACACTACATTTCCACACACTTCCTAAAACCACACCCATACCCAACTTAACCTCCCGACTCATGTGGGTGATTCACATGGATGGTCCTTAACCCCTAAGCCCTCGGCAAGAGGGTTAGGAACAACATAATGAATGCCTCAAATGAGTCCTTTCATGGCTCATATGGGCTTGAAATGGTTTCATGGCTCAACCAAAATGATTTCTTTCCACCTAAATTCACCCAATCTCCAATTTCCCAAATTTTCAATTTTTGACCCCCGAGACCCTACACCTACTAAACCTACCCAAAACTCTTGAAATTACCCAAATTTTTGCAAAATTTCCAAATTACCCAAAATTTTCCAAAATCAATCCCAAACATCTCCAAATCACTCAAATTGATCATCCATACCCAAAAATACCAAAGATTCCAAAAATACCCCCCAATACCCTCCAAATACCCAAAATACCCTTCTTGGCCTAAAAATCCAAAAATTCAGAAAATTCCCAAAAAAATTCCAGAAAATCCTAAATATTCCCAATTTCATTTTGTCCAACTACACCATAGGCCAATTTTGTCAATTTACCCTACTTTTGTCAAAACCCCCATTTTTGACCTAAACCCAAACCTAACCCAAATTCAACCCAATTCAAATCCAAATCACCCCCAATTTGTTTCAAATCACTCATGACACATCCATGAGCTAAAACCAACAATTATTTGGCCCAACCTCTTTACAAAATTCCCATCCATAAATTCATTTTTAAACTTAAGGGCCCATCCCTTAAACCCTCCTAAAAGCTCATTTCCTTCAAAATTCAAAAGCCCAAATCATCCTAAAGCCCACATGACACTTCCCCTCATCATCCATTTGATCAAAATCACCCCTAAGTTTCAAAATCATCAATTAAACCATTCCAAATCAAGCCACATGTCAAATTACCCCCTAAATGTCAAAAATTTCTAAAACCCTTTTCATGAAACAAATCAACCTTTTCCCAAGCCAAATGAAGCCATGAACAAGCCATTCTCAAGCCACATGAAGCCATGAGGGCTTTGACTTGTCATTAGTCCATTTATGGCAAGAAGAGGGGGTTCTTTCTTAAACCTCCTTTAACCCTTTTTTACCTTAATCATGTCACACACTAAACCATGTTTAGCCACCTCATCATGGATGGAGACTTCACCACTCCTTCTAAGCTGACCTAAATGATTCCCTCAGCTCAAAATCGGAGCTTGGAAGGGTGCACCAAGCCCAAAATGGTGGGTTGACCCAAACCAAGCCAAAGTGAGCCTTCTCCCATTCCATTTAAATCAAACTCCTTTACACATGTCAAACCTCAATTGACCGCACAAGCCTCCACCCGACCCACCCGAGCTCGAGGGTGACCTGACCTCGGCCGGCCGGCCACCCGATCGCCGGAAAACACCATGCCCGAAACCTTGGGAGGAGCCAAATTTTGGAATTCCACCTCGTTGAGTCGCCTCACTCCAAATGGCCATTGCAATTGTTCTTCTCCTCACCGAGCAAGTGATCCCAACCATTAAACTCCCCTGGAGAGCCTCCAGCCATGCCTATTTAAACCCCTCACCCTCTCGGCCAAAGGAGGTGCTAAACGAAACCTTAAGGAAACTCTGCCAAAATCACTCCAGATCACTCTCCATACATAGAGCACCTGATCCCCACTGAATTCCAGCCCCGATTCCCTCTAGCTGAGCCCAATTTTGAGCTCAAACTTTAGCCCAAAAACCAGGACACTTCTTCACGGTGAGCCAATTCCCAAATTGATTGGTCCTACACCTTCACCGGACCAAGAGGAGAAGTTCCCCACCGAAAGCCCCATCTCTAGGCCACCCAGCTTGTTCCAGCTCTCCAAGCTTTGTGATCGAGCCGTGGTCGAAGTCCAACCTAGACAAGTCACCGGATCGGGAGACTTCATCCGGAGCTTACTAGGATCCAATCGAAGGTGCAACAACTCTCGGATCGAAGCTTCACTTCTCCGAGCAAAGGTATGGACTCCCTCTTCTTCCCGAGCTTCCGGAGATTCTCATTTTAATTTGAGTCAATTTAAATGCATGTTTACCGTATGGATGTGTTCGTCTCTTCAAGACGAATCCATAGAGCATAAGAACACGAAAATCCGTTGAGAATCGAGTGAGAAATTAGGGTTAGAAGGTTGACGGTCACGGGTGCACACCGGCCGTAGACGATGACCGGGAGCCGTTGGATCGCGCGTGTATCGAGCGGACGATTCGGATTGCGCCGGACTAGTGGAATGTTACGTGAACCGCGGGGCCCGGACGGATGACTCGGATGGCGGCGCCCAATCACAGCCGCGACACGTACCCCTTCGGAGTCGCCGATGTTTCGCCGGCGCCGCGTGGATAAGTAGATAAATAGGGTATTTAATGTATTTATTAAATATCGAAACTTTAAAAATCCATATCTTTGTGTAGAAAAATCACAAAAATAAAATAAAAATACCCTCTTGCTCGGTGAACGAGAGGAGAATAATGTGGAAAAGAAATCATTTAATTTCATCAGTATTTTATTTTTTATAATTTATTTACTCTCTCGCATTGTTTTAATTCTCCATGCATGCATACAATTCACCATGGCATGAGACCATAGGAGCTTTGAAGCCTCCGAACTTGGGAACATTCCCCGAATTTTCCAAGGTCGTAGGCCATCTCTGTGAAAAGTTATTTATTTTTCAAATGCATGTTGTTGTTTTGAGTATTTTAATTCCAAAAATTAGCATGTTGTGAAATAAATTCTAGAAAAATTTGGTGATGTTCCTTATGACCAGAGAACTCTAGGAAAAATGGGACTTGAGTTAATTCACTCAGAACAACTCTAATTGGCTTAAACACCCAAAATAGGTCTTTAATTAATTAGAGTTAACCAGGCATCAAATTAACTTGAAAGCAATTCTCCACTGACCTTTAGGATCAGAGGAATTCACCATAAAAATTTGAGGTCAATTGGACTTGGTTAGCCCCACTAATTGGGTTAATTAAGCCGCTTAGCCATTTTAAACTTTAAAAATTCATAACTTTTAAAATACTTTTAAAAAAATTCACCAAATTGGTTTTGGAGCCTCTCTGATATCAGGGGAACCTAAGAAAATTAAAATTTTAATTTTCTAAAAAAAGTTGATTTTTAATAATATTTTAATACTTTTAATAATTAAAAAATTAAAAAATAATAAAAATCACAAAAATAATAAAATGCACCAAAATGTCACATTTTGAATTTTAATCACTTAAGAACAAATCCCACATTTTTCTTAGGTCTATTTAGTGAGATATTGAATTTTAAAGCCCTAGGGTAATTTTAAAATTAAAAAAATGTATTTTCTAGCATTTTCACTAAAATAATTATAATAAATCATAGAAAAATCAGAAAATTGCAAAATTTGATTCTCTGGTTTCCTTGATATCAGAGAGATTTTTGAAAAATATAAAACCCATTTTTCAACATTTATTTTATTTTTAAATTAATTAACACTCCAAAACTTAAAATAATTATAATAAAAATAATATAATTCAAAAAATCACCAAAATTGGTCCACGTGCTTCTCTGGTCATTAGGAATGTCCCCTAATTTTCTTAAGGATAGAAACTTTCCTTTGGTCATGTTATCAAATTTTCCTTGAAAATCTCTATTTTCCACAAAAATAATTATATAAATAAATTAAATACAGAAAAATCACATTTTCTCCTCTCATGTCTTTATTGACATATGAGTGAAGTCACAAAAAAATTTCAAGTTCATTTGAGTTCAATTTAGTAAGTTATGAAATTATTAAGCTTAAAGGGTAAAATGGTAATTAAACTTTTAACCCTTAATTAAAACTTTAGGTTTAATAAAAAATCAACAAGTAAAATATTTGATCTTAATCCGATTTGGATGATTGAAATTTAAATAATTAAAGGGTAGAAACCCATTAAATAATTTTAAAATGATTAAACTTTAATTAAATAATAGATTAAATTTGGAGGAATAATAAATTAGAATTATTAAAATAAGGGATATTTATTAGGAAGAGATTTATTTTTTAATTTAAAAATCCCTAAACTAATTATATCATTAATACTCAATTTTTAATTAAAATGATAACTCAAATTTAAAATATTAAAAGACTTAATTAAATTATTAAACTCTTTTGAAATTTCAATTAAAATTAAAAATAAAGTAAATTAAAGATAAATTAAATTAAAATTAAATTAAATTTAATAATTAAATTAAATTAAATTAAAACAAATTAAATTAAATTAAACTAAATTAAAATTAAATTAAATTAAATTAAATTTAATAATTAAATTAAATTAAATTAAACAATTAAATTAAATTAAATTAAATAATTAAATTAAATTAAATTAAATAATTAAATTAAATTAAATTAAATAATTAAATTAAATTAAATTAAATAATTAAATTAAATTAAACAATTAAATTAAATTAAATTAAATTAAATAATTAAATTAAATTAAATCAAATCAAATTAATTAAACACCAAATCAAATTAAATCAACTATGTTAAACTAAATTAAAACTCAATTAAATTAAGTTGAATTAAATATAACATCACCTAAGACATAAAGAATTCAAATTAAATGTAAAGCAACTTGAACACTATTCCAAATTTAAACCCTTTAACTTAAATCAAATCATTTGAATACTAATTTACCCTCGAAAGCTTTGATTATTATAACTCCTAAATGGAACATCAAATGAAGTGTTACCTCACTCATAGGATATTCAAATGTCCTAGTTCACTCGAGCAAGTTAACAAGACTTGAAAACCTCTGGACGATCGATTCATTTATATAATTAAATTCATTTGGACTTAAAACAATCTCGAAAATATTGAAAAGATGTTTAAGATTCTTTTTAAGCACTTCCTCAATATGATAGGATATTTATAAGAACAATTGGACTTAATTGTCCTTTGATGAAGAAAATCGTCCTCAAACAAAAACACAAAGAACCTAGACGTCATAGGAGGCGACTAGCTATAGGATTAGGAATTTGGTAGAAAACCATAACCCTTCCCTTAGCTTTACCTAGGAACTTGCTTAAATATTCTAATTGTGTTTTAAGTGCAACTTGGGATGACGGGAAGACCCTCCGTGTACGCTTTTATTTTTTATTGCAATTTGCTCTCTTGCAATTTACTTTCCTCGCAATTTACTTTCTTGCAAATGTACTTTATTTTTCTTGCATGATAAAACAACAAGTTGCATGAAAACCCACACCTTTAGGATAGTCCCTAAAACCGAAACCAAATTAAGTTAAAAGTCATTGCAAGATAAAATTCACCGCCACAACATTTCAAAATATAAAACAACTCAAAATTTAATCACGAAACGTAACACAAAACTACAATTACAACTAAATTAAAACGTCCTGTTGGATGATCGGGAATACCTCGGATGATGTAACCTACGTGTTGCTAACGGGATTTCCCACGTTCTAAATGAAAGTGTGGAACTCATTCAGTTGAGTTTAGCAAATTCATCTGGACTAAGTGAATCCGATAAAAATAATGATGCCGGAAGGATGGAACCGTGGGATCTTAACCGGTGTCGTTATAATCAACTTTAAGATTTGTTTTAATTAAAATGTAAAAAACACTTGGAAATTAAGATTTTCTCTAAACCAAAACACTTTTCTCATCTCCTGATTTATGGTTTCTAAAACTAAACCTCTGCAACAACAAGGAACTTGGAGCATGGTGGGCAGCACGGCCATCGTCGTCGCAGAAACTTGAACCTACTTCAACAAAACTTTCCTAGAATTAAATAACCAAGCCATAGGACTTCGAGGTAGTTTGCCTAGTGCAACATAAATCCTCAACCTTTTCGTTAGGCACTTGCATAATCATTTTATGCAAATTAAGCCCTAACTAGGTCTTAGGATTCCGAGGTAGTCGTCCGATACGACAATAAACCCTCACATCTTCTAAAGCTATTTGTTTGATTTTATCATATAAATATAAGCCCTAATTAATTAAAATTGGCAAGATCAAAACATTTAAATAAGTATTAGGACTTTCCTAAACTCAAGCCAAACGATAGGATAGTCGGGAATTACCGAAGTTCACTTCGAATCGGTGATTTCTCCTACCTTTCTTCCTTTGGATTCACAAAACAAAATGTTCCAAAATTTGATCCATTCCCTATTGAAATTCCAAAATTCAATCTTTGAAAACCTTAAACTTTGAAATTCTTGAAAGCGAGTTATTGATTATTATCGAGAGTTTTCTTAGGTGATTCCCGTCACTTAAGATGTAATTAACTATAGGGGCTTGCCCTTATAGGGAATTTTAAAGAACCCGTGTAATATAAACCTCGTTTGATACTTTCATATTAAGCGAGGGAATTTGTCGGCTTATAAAATTGGTTCGCGGACCAAACGGATGTCACAAAACTTCTAGTTTATTTGATCGAGCCCCACCATCAAGCGGTGTGTCTATCCTTAGGGATAGATACACGGTTTGTGGTGCGGTGCTCGTTTATATAAACTATTTGGGATGTGAGATCGGTTTAATCTCATATCTTAAAACTTTCAAATTTAAAAATTATTTTCAAAGCCAAATACTACTTTCTAAATTATATATATATATTTAAATCAAATTTAAAATTTAAATTCGCCGACAACTTCTGTTAGGCGACCCCCCTTTTAAAATACAATACAACCAAAAATATGCCGACAAACTTCTGGCGACTCCGTTGGGGATGGATTCCTCTCTCCATTATAATCAAATAATTCTGCTTTCAAAAATCGGTAGTGTATCCATGTCCCTAATGGATCAAACTACCCTTCTTTCCGTTGGAATACTATGTTCATTTCTATCTTGAACAAGTATAGCCAACATTCTCTCGGATTTAGGAGCCACTGTTTAGACACCCCTAAACGAGAGAGGTTCCGAGATCCTTTTACCTCATTTACGAGGTGGGGTGGACCCCCAATAGGTGTTAGTTTAGGAATGATCCTTCGAGTCGAGAAGTCTTGCTTAAGACTTTCTTTCCCTTTCCAACTCTGAATCGGATTCCTTACCTTCTCTACACCTTTGAACATTCCGTTCTAAATAAACAAACCCTCTAATAAGTGATTCTTTTAACAAATGATTCTTTTTTATAAATACATGAACAAAGAATGAGTTCGGACCTTTTTTTCAATTCCTTTCTTTTCGTCCTAAAGAAAAGAAGCATAACTTGGGATCGACAACCGGAATCTACCTTGCGTAAATGGAAGCCCCGAAACCGATTTTCTCCTTCACCAACGGACTCGGACTTCGCCGTCTATAAGGATGAGCTGCCCGACAATGGGATCATCCGATTTGGACAGTGGATTTGAAAACACGAACGTCAAGGTCACCGACGTCTCCCTCTTTGCACCGACGAACAAGGTATCCGAAGCCGAGGAACCACCGCTCGAGTTCAACCTTAGGTCGACCCAAGAGTTTCCTCCCCGCAAAGGGTCCCGACTAGGAGGAGTACTCGCCGTCCGCAGGAGGATCGTTCTCACTACCCCCATCGGTCTAGTTGTTTCGCACCTACCCCGACTTCGTCAAATCAAAGGGAAAGGAATCCGTAACTATGATAAACCCGTTACCGTGGAGGGTACGGATCTTCCTGTAAGACCTTCCGTCTTCGAAATCGGGTCCGGTTCGAAGATTCCTTCGCCGACAAAGACCCAAAGAAGAAATAGAAATAGAAGGATCGCCAGGGAAGCCGGTAGCCGCCGAGATTGCCTTCCGGAGGAAATTCCGGAGTTGCCGGAATATACACCGTTACCGGAATATACACCATCGCCCGACTACATACCACTTTTGGGAGGAAGCGGAGTTCCATCCCCTCTCCGCCGCAGAGGATGAGGAGAATGTTCGAAAGATTGCCTGCCACATTACCACGGCCCGCGTACTACAACGATAGCCGCAAGAAAAGAACCGAACTACGTCGTTTGCTCGACCGCAAACTTTGGTAGAAAAGGCTAGCAAGGAAGGAAAACCGCCCCGTGTCGGAAATTCTACGAAGGATAGGGCGGGTGCCGGTCGAATCCCGTCTTGGGCCTCGAGTAGAACCCGCCGTCATGATAGAAAAGCCAAGCAAGAGAATGAAGGCTAGCCCGCCCGTCGTAGTATCGGGGTTACAGATTAGGGAGGATACCACCTTCCAGGCATTTGGCCGATGGACCATCCGGTCCTAGACCCTCCGCTCGCTAGAAGGATGGTATGGCGTCCCACTACGGGGCGATTGAGATTGAAACGACGGCCTCGAGAAAGAAAGTCTTGCCGGAGGCCGGAATGCGAAGAAAGTGCTACTCGCGATGAAGGGGACTCGTGAAAAAGGACCCGGCAACCATCGCATGACAACCACAAAGATACACGTAAAGCTCCGCTAGAAGATGCCATGGAAAAGTTGAGAACCGACACCCGACGGTTGGCAAAAGAAAGAGAAGAAAAGTTCGGAGATGAGATCGACTCATCGGAATTCATGGACAATGAATATGCAGAAATCAACATGGTCGAGACACGAGCTTCATCGGCCTCTCAAGGTGCTCCCGCGAACTGCAGAAGAGAGGAGCCGAACCGGTGAAGAGACAGCTTCGAGAAAAGGACGACACGATCGCTCGAATGGCGAAGAGGATGGAAGAGATGGCCATGGCTCCGGCCACTCTCCGCAGTCAAGTACAACCACATGGAGAGACACCCCCGAAGTCATTCACATCGTAGACGGAGGAAAGGAGATTACATCCGTCGATGGGGATGACCAGCTGAAAAAGGATACAAGCACAAAGTATGATCCCCGAAAAGGATATCAAGAACTTGGTAGAGCGAACGAGTGCGAGAAGCCCCTAGCACAATCGAAGAACGGAACATCCATTCGAACGGGTAGACCTTACCCGTAAGAATTCGACGCCGTCCAATACCCGAAAGGCTTCGTACCACCTCTCGTTTAAGACCTTCGACGGAACGGGAACCCCGACGAGCATGTTGCACACTTTCGTGCCGCTTGTTGCAATGCCGGCGGGAGCGATGCGTTACTCTTCCGACGGTTCGTCGGCGAGTCCGTCGGGAATCGCCTTCGACCGGTATGCGGAATTACCCAATGGTTCCGTGAAGACATTCTCGGAGCTAGAGAGTCTCTTCATTAAGCGATTTGTCGGAGCTCGGCACCACATCACTATAGGTGATTTAGTGGTAGAGAAACAAAGGCCGAATGAAACTTTGGTGGATTACATACTTCGATGGAGAAACTTAAGCATGAAGTGTGAACCACAACCGCAAGAACAACATGCGATCGGCATCTTGCTTAAAAGCATTCACGGCCCGATAGCACTTCTCCTCAAGGGATTCACTATTAAGACTTTTGAGAAGTTGTTAAGCAAGGCCGGAAGCTTGCAAGAAGAGGCGAAGCAATTAAGTTTTGCCGACAAGACGGACGAGCGAAGCCGGTGAAGACTTTCGAAAAGAAATCCGGGGTCGTTGCGGTAGTTGACAAAGGCAAACAACCGATGCAAATACCACCGTAAAGGCCGCAAGCAACCACAACAAAATTACCGAGCAACCCCGGTCCAGCTATCGATCGTCTCCGCAGTATGAACAACCGTCTCGTCCGCAACGTACATTGAGGGAGCTTCGAGCGGAGAATATCCGTTCAAAAATGAAGCGATGACCGAAGATGTTCCGTAGCTTAATGAAAACTCCGGATTTCCAATTGCCAGAGCCCAAAAGACCGGAGGAAGTCAACGGGAAAGGTGATCCCAACTTTTGCCCCTAGCATCGGATGCTCGGGCACAAGATAGAAGACCGCATTACCTTCAAAAGTTGGCTCAACGACAACCTTCGGAAAGGAAATATAACAATCCCGAAGGAGTACATGAAGGAACCCCGAAAGGAGGTTCCGTCAATGTTATCTCAACCGATCCCGTCATCCCGATAGATCCCTATGCAACCGACGATGGATGGACTACCGCTCGGACGAGATCTTCGAAGAAGATTTTAGACAACATCCGAACCGCTTCGGTGCGAGCTTCAATTCGGAGTTCGAGACCCTGTTAAGCCGGTACTATCACTTGCGATAGAAGAACCACCTCGACAGGAGAAAATCGAAGAGAAGAAGAAAATTGACGAAGAAGAGGGACCGAGACTCCTAAGGCTGCACTAGGGGCCGCTTATCCTAGGATAGTTGTTTCCGATTCGGGGAGAAATCCCTCGAACCTCCGATTTTGTATGATTATCTCGCTCACTTTGGTGGGATCATATAATGATAAGGGTGATGGCGTTGGCTACGTTTTGACCGTTTCTAACGATTACGTAACTAGCGACAATCCGGGCGTCGATTTCGATACCAACAACAATTCTCAAATCATACATGATCTCGACGATCACAATGACGAAGAAGGCATCCATCAAGGAGGCTACGAGAGTTCAACAAGCAACGGATCTATCTCGTGAGTTTCGAGGAGCTCCGATTACGATAGAGTTAGAGCCTTCGGATTTTGAAGATAATCCGGAAGAGCCTCGTCATTCCGATTCGGGAGGAGACACCGACAAACTCAACACTAGATTCGAAGAAATTACGAAATCAACTCGAGAAGTGGAAGAGTTCTACCTCCGAGAATGGGTCCAAAAGACAAAGGAAAGCGGTGGTTGTTCAAGAAGAACCAACCCCAGCAGAAGAAATACCCATTCGAGAAGAAGCCGAGACGCAGGAGAACAAAGTGGACTACAACGTGCTAGCCCATCTTAGGAAACTACCGGCCAAACTGAGCATCTACGATGCTCTCATCTTATCAAAGGAGATGAGAGAAGCTCTGATCAAGGCCTTACTTGATCCGGAAATTTGCTTAGCTCAAATGGCCGGAGATTCCTTAGATGAGGTTTGCTCGTTAAAGGAACAGCGAGGTGTTACCTTCACAGACAACTTCTGTTAGGCGACCCCCCTTTTAAAATACAATACAACCAAAAATATGCCGACAGGACTAAGTGAATCCGACAAAAATAATGATGCCGGAAGGATGGAACCGTGGGATCTTAACCGGTGTTGTTATAATCAATTTTAAGATTTATTTTAATTAAAACATAAAAAAACACTTGGAAATTAAGATTTCTAAAACCAAACCCTTCTATTCTCTTTTGATTACAATCTTCTAAGACTAAACTTCTGCAACAACAAGGAGCTCGGAGCATGGTGGGCAGCACGGCCATCGTCATCAGCAAAACCTGAGTCTACTTCAGCAAAACTTTCTTAGAATTAAATAACCAAGCCATATGATTTCAAGGTTGTTTGCCTAGTGCAACATAAATCCTCAATCTTTTTGTTAGGCATTTGCATTGCAAATTAAGTCCTAACCAGTCTTAGGATTCCGAGGTAGTCGTCCGATACGACATAAACCCTCACATCTTCGAGGCTATTTGTGTGATCACATCATACGAATATAAGTCCTAATTGATTAAAATTGGCAAGATCAAAATATTAAATAAATATTAGGACTTTCTTAAATTCAAGCCAAACAATAGGATAGTCGGGAAATTACCGAAGTTCGCTTCGAATATGTGATTTCTCCTACCTCTCTTCCTTTGAATTCCTAAAACAAAATGTTCCAAACTTGATCCATTCGCTATTGAAATTCTAAAATTCAATCCTCGAAAACTTAAACTTTCGAGATTCTTGAGAGCAGAACTATTGATTATTATCAAGAGTTTTCTTAGGTGATTCCCGTCACTTAAGATGTAATTAACTATAAGGGCTTGCCCTTATAGGAAATTTTAAGAACCCATGTAATATAAACCCTGCTTAATTTCTTTGCATTAAGCAGGGGAATTTGTCAGCTTATAAAATTGGTTAGTAGACCAAACAGTTGTCACAAATCTTCTAGTTTATTTAACCGAGCCCCATCGTCAAGCAGTGTGTCTGTTCTTCGGGATAGATACGCAGTTTGTGATGTGGTGCTCATTTATATAAACTATTTGGGATGTGAGATCTGTTCGATTTTTCATATCTTAAAATTTTCAAATTTAAAATTATTTTCAAAATCAAATACTATTTTTCTAAATTATATATATATATATATATATATATATATATTTAAATTTAATTTAAAATATAAAATTCGCCGACAATTTCTGTAGGCGACTCCTTTTTAAAAAACACAACACACCAACCTAAAAATATGCCGACAGATCTGAATGTAATTATTGAAAAATATTTTATTTTCATTTTTCTACTCGGTTTATGTATTGATGTGATGTTTCCTCTAAAAATTTTTTATATAATGTTTCATCTTTCATTGTGTTCCTATAAATAGGGGTTGAGGTGTTTATTTGCATACTTGTTATCTTTTTCTCTGGACTTCTGTCACTTAGTTATCTTTCTTCCTTTCGGCCTTCCCTTTCACTTGATTTTACATTTATTTCTTTTTTCATTCTCTAACGGCTCCAAAGTGTAATCTCCAAAATTTTGATATGGTAATCACGACCTAACGATTGCTTTTATTCCTGTCAAATGTAGCTTTTGTAGAGGAGGCCTTTGTCTTTGACTTGAATATCATGTTTCATGTTGCTTGCCCATATGAGAGGGCTATTGATCAGTTTGGTGATGAATTGGTCATTTACAAAGTCCAGCTGATGAAAGTCGTGGTTTCCTCTGCACCAGGAACTTAGGGCAATTTTCAACCAGTATAGTGTTATCCCAATGTAGATTAAGCCAAATTCTATCATGAAGACTACGACTTATTAGTTTTTTTATTGGTGAAGAGGAATCTTGTGGTCAACCTATTTGATCAGCCACATGCTCTCCTTCCTAATGAAGGTTGGAGGGTACCTATAGTTTGCCACCATTGTTCGGTCTCAATTCTGAGTCTTGGAGAACAAAGTGAAGTTCAAGAAATTAAAGATCTTCATCGACTCATCCTCTACAAACTAGGGTGTCAATACTGTGAAGACCGGAAACAACTAAGTCGCGGGAGCTAAAAATGTTGGAAAGCTCCTCTCAGTTCCCAATACACATATCCTGTGACTGCCAATAGGGTATTGTTTCTTGGAGTCTTCGAATGATAGACAGTGGATTTGTGGGCCACCTCTAATTTATAAGAAGTCGAGTAGAATGTGGCAGTTGCTACCCAAACTACCCAGAAAAAAAGCAAAAGAAGAGGACTAGGCAAAGATAGTTCTTACTCAATAAGTTGCAACAGCCAAAGGAAGGTTGATTGAGGCTCACAACGATGGAGTCGGAACAACAGGTCAGGAATTTATTTTCTTCATCTCTGCAACTACGGTAGTGATCCAACAAATTTTAACTCATTAACTAATCATCGAAGAAAGGAGACCCTCGGCTTATACTGACAAATATCTATTAGGTGTAGCTCCTACAAGTGCGGGTAGGCAAGTCTTGAGAGCCATTTGGTTACTCAGGATAGAGTGAAAATGAGGAGGAATGCCCTTAGGAATGGGTGAGAATACGGTCAGCTTTGCCTCTTCAGGATGCTACTTTCATTGGATTGTTTATACGAAGTGAGATCAATCAGCCTACTTCTACTACTCAAACTGATTTAAAGACTAATCTAAAGGTGGCATCTCAGAAGGAAGTACAATATAAGAAAGGTAAGAAGCCAATTTCTAAGTCGACTACTCCACTTCCTCCCTTTATTTGAAAGAAAAGGAAGGGTTCTCTATTTGAGTGGATTTTCTCTAAAAAAAAGAGGACTAAAATCTGGAATAGTTCTGACAGTCAGTAAATTACAATTAGCGAAGAGGTAGATTGGTAGGATGGTTCGTCATCAGTTAAAGTCCACTCATATGAATTTATTGAAGTGATATGGTCCCGAGCATTTGTAAAGTATTTTTGGGCACTTAAGCATTCAAATCTTCAATAAAGGTATATCTCTATGATGTTAAGGCATGGGAGGCTTCCCAACTCCATTCATTGGTGCTCGATTAAGTGAAAATGAAGTGGATCTCCACCTTAGAAAGTTCCAAGACCCCAATCTTGCTTGCTAAGAAGACTGAGAAATAAGAAGTGATAATCAAGTAGAGGCTAGAAGCAAAGGATGAAGATATTTATTTTATGTCAAATCTTCTATCAATCACTCAAAATGAAAACCAGGTTGAAGGCAAATGTGATGACCATGAAGATCGAGGAGGAGTTTTTCAAGGCACTCCCTTCTTGTCTATGATCCCGACTTATCTTACTACCAGATTAATAATGATATATTTATACTTGTGGAAATTAGATTATACTTATATTTTTGATATAAAAATTTCCTTCTTTACAACTGCGCCAAAAACTTGATTCTGATATAAAGAATGATGCAATAGTGATATTTAAATTGATCTGCGCAAGAATACGTATTGTTGTCAAGTAATATAGGACTTTTTGATTAAGTCCCGAAATATCGATCCCATAGGGAAAAATATTGGATTAAAACATAAAAAGATTTTTAGATCACAAATTCTATTTAAAAAAAAGACACTTACTTAAATAATTTTGGATAATAGAAAACTTTAAAATAGGATTCTTTTTGGTATTTTCTTAAATGATGAAATAAAGTGAATAATTTACTAACTATAACGAGATTTTTGTAAGATAAAAGAAGTAGATGAAAATATCTTCTTCCTTATCATGAATGAGTAATAAGTATAGGAGTTTTGTTGTGAAAGTATTCAAAATGTGTTGTGTCAAATAGGAGTAATTTTATTCTTTACCCTTACTAGAGATGTTATAAAGAACATTTACTAGTTTAAAGTTTGAATGGTTTTAAAGACAGTTTAGGTAAGGAAGTTAATAGTTCTCACTCTAGAGTTCCCTCATTTCCCTCCACCTGGGAGCTAACATCTAGCATCAAAACCTAAAAAAATAAACCAAATTAGGACATTTGTCTATCACCCTAAAGTCTCTAATTCTACACCCATAAAATTATATTTTCCTTATTTATTTGCAAAAATTTATATGAATTACTTTTTCATCAATATAATCTCATGTGATTTCTATCTATTGTTGATTGAGACAATACCTACGAGGATCTTACATGATCTCACAATTAATTAGCCAAATCAAGAAGTAAATGAAGTGCAAGGATTAAATCAACACAACTTCTTCAAACATTAAAGATCAATACTTCCACAACTTTCATAAACACTTAATTACTTTTCATTTTAAGAAAAAAGATAAAGAAGACTACTCAAAATCCATGGAGAAAACACAACAACAAATAGTTTTAAAAGTAGAAACCATATAGAAAACACAAGAAGTCTCATTTAAAACCAAATGAAGTACAAAGATAAAACTCATCTCAAGTTCCTCTCCACCAAGCTCTTGAAGTTCTTCTGAATCTCTTCATTTCTCCTACAAGACTCCGTTGGACTAGTCACCCAACCCAAGAGGGTTTAAAACTCTATACAACTATGGATTTTTACTTAGGAATCCCTACTTACCTTCTCTTTCACTATGAATGAGAAAAGTGTGAAGAAACTCTAAGTAAGAATCCTATAACTTCTTACTATAACTACTCTCTAAAACTCTCTCCGCAAGAACTCTCTTTAGGAACCCTAGAAAGAACTATTTTTCTCTTCTTCAAGTTTTTTCTTTTAAACTTTCTCAAAAGATGCCTTAGTGTCTCTTCAAAATGTGTTCATATTCAATGAATATATCTAAGAGATGCATCCTTTCAAGTGAAATTTGAATGTCTTTTGGCACCCTTGATCAGTTACCCACATTTGTACCAAAGGATGCCTCAAACACCTATTCAAAATTCACCAAAATTTTTTTAAATTACAAAGTAACTACTCGGCGCTTAAGCGCAAGATTTTTGACGCTTAGGCGCGACCTTCTCTGCTTAATGGCGCGTAGGCACTATATCTAGGCACTTAGGCGCCCCAGTTCATTTTAACACCTTCTTCATTTTTGCTCTAAATTTGATCATATTTAGTCCATTTAAGTGTATCTGAAAGAAAAACACACAAATATCTTCCATTAAAGTGCAATATCATCAAACATAGGAATAAAAATATGTATAAAAATATTATATATTTTAGATATATCATATTCCCCCAAATTTAAATGTTACTTGTCTTCAAGTGACATTTCAATCTTTCAAAACCAACATAAGCAAATTATGTGAATGATTTTATTTAGGAGATTCTAAAATTTTGTTCTAGAAATGTAGTATTTCAATTTAAAAAAAATTTCAGTGAATGAGACCAATTTAAAGTTTAGAAATTTTTTAAAGTGAAAAAGTATGAAAATATGACATTCTATCTAATTCAGAAAGATTTATTGATTTTCCAAATATAGAGTTTAGGCATTATATCTTCTTTACTTTAAAATTTTCATAAAAAATAAATATACTCACTATATTATATTCTTAAGCTTAGAAGTTTCTCAAATATTATGCATTAAAAAAAACTGATGTGAAACCAATTTTTGATTAGACACTAATCCTCAAGCTTCTCCTCCCATTTTATTTTTCACATACTTTAATTCACTTTTTCTTTTTCTTTTCTTTTCCTTTTTTATTCTGGCAATGATTACTATATTCGGATAGACCTTTAATAATTTTGAATTTCACACTTCCATTCCTAAAGCGAAGGTCTAATATATATCCTTTACATAAAAAATATAATAATAGTTTTTAAAATTAATTTTAATAAAAGAAATTTTAATATTGAAAATAAAAAATCTAATTCATCTATATTTTTCAAAAATACAATATTTCTTACTAAAGATAGTTACACCATATTTAACAACTCTTCACTAAGAAGAAATTTTTAACTTGAATTTTTTCTTCATGACTATAAAGTTTTAACCAAAATTTTTTACACATTTCTATATTCAAAATGTTATTACCCTAATATAACTTCATACACATAATTATTTTTCAAATAAAAAAATCAAATTTATTTGTAGCATATTTGATAACAAATAAATTTTAAGTTTTGAAAATTGATTTTTCATCCCCCCCCAACCTTATTTTTTTTAGAAAGATTAAATATTATAGCATATAATATAAAAACAAGAATAAAAAATAAAACTTATGCTTACATGAATTTTCATACCCTAATTATACAAGTACAAAAAATTAAAAACATAAGTAAAGATGATCAAAGTTCATTTTGATTTTAGCATATAAGAGATTCAAAAGACTTCTATGCAATGGAGGCTAACATAAAAGCAAATTATACAAACTAACATAATATCACAACCACGAGAGAAAATTGATGGTAGTAAATTGATATTTAAACATAAAATTTTAAATGAAGGTTAGCTCTATTTAAACTTCCTAAAACAACAGGAATAAGTTCAACAAAACTAACAAAACACATTTAAAATAAAAGAGTTCAAATACATACCACCACATCAGCATCACATAGATACACATTACAATAAACAATAACTATAGTGTTCACCACATCCACAAATAACAACACATAAACTAGTCCAGACAATAACACAAATAATAATTCAAATAAAACATAACACAACTTAATTCTTACTCATCCTTGTCACTGTCATCATCTTTTTCATCATCATCAACCTCCCAAAAACTAACATAATCAAATGAGTATACCGTGAATAAGGAGGAAATACCACACTTTGATCACCTTTAACAAGTTTTTCTATACAAGTGTTATACTTCTCCTCATAAACAATATGTCTCCCTAAATAAGAATCAATATGATCAACATAGTTTTCAAGATTTGATACCTTATCCATAGCATAATCAACATTATCCATCATCGTTTGCAGCATCTTAGTTTGAGAATCAAGACTAGATCTGCCACGAAATGTGAATGCTCGAGATGTAAAAGCATGAGAAGTAGAAGCACCAGAACTTCTAGAAAATTCCCCTCTCAAGTTAAAAATTGAATGTTCATAATAATTCTTCACATTCACACTAGTAATGGGCTTCAGAGGTTGAAGAATCTCCTCTCAACTATCAAATCTAACACCAGCTTGCTCACATAAAGAATAGATTAAGAAAGGGAATCCCAAACCTGCAGTAGTAGTGGCCCTGGCAGAATTGGTGATAATCTGATAAATGAGAGATCCAATATTGATCGGCTTAGACTGCTAAATGCAGTAGTTCAGTGTAGCCCTCTATTTGATCACTTCACTAACATGATTTGTGGGGAGTAGACGAGCAGATATAAAATAATGTTATGCTTTCGCTGTGACATCCATCTTCGATGTAGGGAAGTTTACCCTTCTACCACTGGTAATCTTCTAGAGACCTCTCCCGGCAGTTAACAAAGATTAAATATCATCTAGCTCCTCCTCAATATGATGGTAATTGGAATAAAAACACAACATAGCTGTAGGCAGTTGATAAAACAAATTGATTACCTCTGGTGAAAAAGCTACTGTCTTCCCTCTAACCATCACCAAATCGTCTTCAGATTCAGAGAGATTTGCATAAAACTCCCTAACTATAGAGATCACTGCAATAGAAAAGAAACAATAGAATTGATCCCACTATCGGTGGACAATTATTTTTTCTACTTCTCCACTCGAATTTTTAAAACATCGCTCAGGAATTAACTTCTTTGATTGTGGTGCATCGACAAAACAATCCTAAACCTTAGAACTTAGAAACTTGTTCAAATCAAATGTAGCATTCCCCTTGTTCCTTTCATTCTTGGTTCCATTCTAAAAATTACACAAAAAAAGATCACAATATATTCCACAATCAACCCTTACTCACTAGATCTAACTTCTGAAAGCTTAAACTCACTTTTCCATATAAAATCCATCAATTTTTATCAAAATTTCACCATGAATAGTAAATTTAAAAATTTTCATAATTAACTCCAAATCCATGGTGAAATTAAAAAATTTTTACATAAAAGAGAAGCTCTAACCTTGAGAGGATGAAATCCAATGAATTTGGCTCAAATCCACCAAGAAATCTTCACTTATAGGAAGGCCCTAGGAGCAAAACCGTGAGAACATGAGGAAGAAGATAATGAAATGAGGAGAAAATGGTGGTTTGTGGCACTTAAAACCATTTAAAACTGGTTTTCGTGAACTGGTGCTTAAGCGCGACTGGTTTGGCCCTTAGGTTAGATGCTCTCGGGTATGCCAGCGCTTAAGCACAGGTTTTGGCGCTTAGGTGCCAGTGCACAAATTTTGATATTTCCAAATTTTGATTTAAATGCACATCTCCCCAAGTCGAACACCCTCAAATGGTCTTAAATAAGTCATAATAGCAATTTCTTCCCCTTCTTCTCTCTTCTTACTAAAAAAATCTCAACTTCACGAATTAGATTCTATCACAAAAACACGAATATTTTCACACAAACAAAACACTTTCGTTAACATATATTCCACAAGTACAAATACATTTCAAAATTCCAATCTCCACTCCAAAAAGTTTTGGATGAGATACCCTCAAAGTTCATCACAATATAAGACAAACTTACATAAACACATAAAACAAAACACACAATTAAATAAGCAAACAAAACACAAACAAACTAAACAAATAAACTAAAAAACAAACTTAATTCCATTCTCCATTAGGTGGAACATATCATTGACCTTTATTTGCTCCTTCTGAACCATTTGACGCATAGATTTGATAAAATGGATGATGATGAAGAACTCTGATAGAATCATCTTCAATCCAATTGTTTTTAGATACATCGTCTTGTCTACTTCTTCAATACAACTTGAATGACTGAATTACATTTTGAGTTGCCAACTAATATGCGCTAAATGTGTGTTAGTTTAATTTACCTTTGCCTCAATTGAAGCCACATCAGCCTCAATATTCACAATCTTCTCTATGATTCCTTTAATACTAACGGCTATAAATCCATTATATAACTCTTGCATACTTTGACTTATAAACTTCTTCTTGACAGCTTCCTCCTTTATCTTCAAATAATTCTCCCAAGAAGACATCTTTTCTATCTTAATTCCTTTAACAACTCAAATATTTCCTCTCTTAGACTTAAGAATGAAACTTTTGAAAGGGGCAACTTTCATCTTCATTTCCATGGTACTTATAGACCTTAGTAGAGTTTATACCCACTTCCCATGTTAAAAAACCACTAAATAACGTTTAAGCCCACATTCCCACATTTAATTCTTCTAGAAAATCATTTAGGTACATTTTTATAACTCCAGCGCTTAGGCCCCAGTGCTCAGTTTAACACAGGTTAGCTTAACGTCCCAATACTCATTCTAACAGTCTAAGACATCATTCAAAATCTTAAAATTATCACCAAAAAATCAAAATACTACCACAATTCTCTAAAATAAACACAAAACAACAATCAAAACAAAAACACACTGATAACTATGGGTTGCCTCACATAGAGCATTTGGTTTTACGTCATTAGCCTGACATACCCAGTGCTTATTTTGGGTGACCCAACATCAAAACATCATTCAATTTAGTCTGATCGCCTAAAAAGTAGGGTTTCAGCCTATGACCATTCACTTTAAAATTTTTCAAGGTTTTAGGATCCTTAATATCCACAGCTCCATAGGGATAAATTTTTATCACAATAAATTGGCCCATCTACCTGGACATAAGTTTGCCTGAAAATAATCTCAATTTTGCATTATAAAGCAAAATTTGTTGCCCTGGCTCAAACATTTTAGTAAGAATCTTTTGATCATGCCACTTTTTCATCTTATCTTTATAAATATTAACATTTTCATAAGACTCATTCCTTATATCTTTCAGCTCATTTAATTGCAATAGTCTCTTTTTACTGCATCCTTCAAATTATAATTAAATTCCTTAATAACCCAATAAGCTGTGAAGACAATTCCTCATACTACTATAAATTGACATTTTTTCTAATTAAGGACTAAATTTGTTTCTTCACAGCGTTTAAAAACTTGTAACAAAGGTTCTAAACACAATTCAAATGAAGTTCCAAACACCAAAAAATCTTCCATAAAAAATTCAATTCTTTTTTCAATTAAATCACAAAAATTAACCACCATACATCTTTAAAATGTAACAGAAGCATTACATAAACCAAAGGGCATTCTTCTAAAAGCAAAAGTGCCATAAGAACTGGTAAATGCTATTTTCTCTTGATCCTCTGGAGCAATTTATATTTGGTGATAACCAGTATATCCATCCAGAAAATAAAAGTATTTATGCCCAGCTTGTCTATCCAACATTTGATCCAGAAAGGGTAATGTAAAATGATCTTTCCTCATGGTAAGGTTTAATTTTCTATAATCAATGTATATTCGCCATCCTGTAACTTGTCTTATTGGTATTAACTCATTCTTGTCATTAATAGTTACAGTCACTCCTCCATTCCTAGGAACATAGTGTCTTAGACTAACTCATGCACAATCTGAAAGAGGATAGATAATCCCAGCATCTAACCACTTTAAAATCTCTTTCTTGACAACTTCCTTAATAATGAGATTTAATCTCCTTTGAGGATCAGCCCTGGGTTTATAGTTTTCTTTCATCAGGATTCTATGCATACAAATTGAAGGACTGATTCCTTTAATATCAACAATTGTCCTTCCAAAGGCTTTCTTATATCTCTTTAAAATTTTCAGAAAACACTCTTCTTCTTTTGAAGTTAAGTTCGAGGGAATTAAAACCACCAAAGTTAAAGAATCACCTATAAAGACATATTTCAAATGTTTCAGAAGTAACTTCAATTCAAATTCAAGAGCTTTCTTAATTAATGGACAAAATGATTTGTTTTTTCTGTCATGTTCGAAACTTCAAAACTTTCTTGTACAAAATTTGAATCTTCTTTAATAATATCATTAAGATGTTATAATTTATCTTCTTGCTCATGTTCTAATTCTTTCATTCCTGTATTCTCTTCATAAGTTATTTTAAAATGACATTCACTAAGATATCTCATTATATCCATCCTAAAAAATTCATCATCTTTATTTTACATAATATTTCATTGATTTGGAAATATTAAAAGTAATGTTTGACCATTAACACACAAAGTTTATTTCTCCTTTTGAGCATCTATCATTGCTTAGACTGTTGCTAGGAAAGATTTCCCTAGAATGATAGGTATCTCTTTATCTTTCTCCATATCTAATACAATGAAATCAACAAGAAATTGTCGGCATATTTTTAGGTTATGTGTTTTGGAAAGGGGTCGCTAAACAGAAATTGTCGGTGAATTTTAAATTTTAGATTTAATATATATATATAATTTAGAAAGTAGCATTTGATTTTGATAATAATTTTAAATTTGAAAATTTTAAGATATGAAATCAAACCGATCTCACATCCCAAATAGTTTATATAAACAAGAACCACATCACAAACCGTGTATCTATCCCGAAGAATAGACACACTGCTTGATGATGGGGCTAGATTAAATAAACTAGAAGATTTGTGATATCCGTTTGGTCTGCGAACCAATTTTATAAGCCAACAAGTTCCCCTGCTTAATACAAAGGAATTAAGCAGGGTTTATATTACCTGGGTTCTTAAAGTTCCCTATAAGGGCAAGCCCCTATACTTAATTACATCTTAAATGTCTGAAAACACTTAAGAAAACTCTCAATAATGATTAGTGGTTTTGCTCTCAAGAATTTCAAAGTTTAAGGTTTTTAAAGGATTTGAGTTTTGGAAATTTCAATAGGGAATGGATCAAGTTTGGAACAATTTGTTTTAGGAATCCAAAGGAGGAAAGATAGGGGATGTCACAGACCCAAAGCGAACTTCGGTGACTTCCCGACTTCCTATTATTTGGCTTCAATTTAATAGTTTATTTAATGTCTCAATCCTGCCAATTTTAGTTAATCAGGATTTATATTTGTATGACATGATCATACAAATAGCCTCAAAGATGTGAGGATTTATGTTGTACCAAACGACTACCTTGGAGTCCTAAGACCGGTTAGGACTAAATTTGCATAACATGATTATACAAATGCCTAAAAAAAAGTTGAGGATTTATGTTGCACTATGCAAACTACCTCGAAATCCTATGGCTTTGTTATTTAATGCTAAGAAAGGTTTTGCTGATGTAGATTCCAGTTTTGCTGACGACGATGGCCGTGCTGCCCACTATGCTCCAAGCTCCTTGTTGTTACAGAAGGTTTAGTTTTAGAAAGTGAAAATCAGGAGATGAGAGAAGTGTTCTGGTTTACAAAAGTCTTAAGGTTCAGGTGTCATAACATTTTGTTAGGGGAACCTTAAAGTTGGTTATAACAACACCGGTTAAGATCCTACGGTTCCATCATTCTGGCACCGTTACTTTTATCGGATTCACTTAGTCCAAATGAATTTGCTAAACTCAACTAAATGAGTTTCACACTTTCATTTAGACCGTGGGAAATTCCGTTAGCAACACGTAGGTTACATCATCCGAGGTATTCCCGATCATCCAACAAGACGTTTTAATTTAGTTGTAGTTGTGGTTTTGTTGTTCTGTTTGTGATTAAATTTTGAGTTATTTTTTATTTTAAATGTTGTGGCGGTGAATTTTATCTTGTTGTAACTTTTAATTTAGTTTTGGATTTCAGTTTTGTGGCTATCCTAAAAGTTTTAGTTTTCATGCAGGGTGACATTCTTATTTAACATGCAAGAAAAGTAAAGTGCAGTATAGGTAAGTAAATTGCAATAAAGTAAAAGCATACCTAGAGGGTCTTCTTGTCATTCCAAGCTGCACTTAAAACACATGTCAGAACATTTAAAAATTTCAAGGAAAGCACCTAGGTAAGGCTAAGGAAAGGTTCTGGTTATCTATCAAGATCCTAAATCCTATTGCTAGTCAATTCCTATGACGTCTAGGTTCTTGTATTTTGTTAAGGATGATTTTCTTCACCAAAGAACAATTAAGTTCAATTGTTCTTCTAAAACATCTCATCATATTGAGAAAGTGCTTAGGACGAATCCTAAACATCTTTTCAATGCTTCTGGGGTTGTTTTGAGACCAAATGAATTTCATTGTACAGGTGAATTAATCATCCAAAAATTTAATTAAGTTTTGTCTCTTGCTCAGTGAACTTAGACATTTGATTATCCGATGAGTGAAGTGACATTTCACTTGATATTCTGTTTAGAAATTATGTGGGTGGAAGCCTCTAGGGCAAGTTAGGTTATTAAGAAACTTAACCATCTTTTTTAGATTTAAGTTGGTTTTTTAAGATTGATTCAAATTAATTGTAATATTTTAGTCTAATCATAACTGTCTTATGTTATTTTTATCTGATTGTGTAATTTCAAAAGTTGACTTAGCTATTTTAAAGTTGTCTTAACTTTAATTTTATTTATATTTAATTTAATTGCATTGATTTGAAGTTGATTTTAATTTAGTTGCATTAATTTAATTTTGATTTAAAGTTGATTAAATTATTTTAAAATTGCTTTAATTTAATTATATTTAATTTGAATTGTTTTGAATTAACCATGTCATTTTAAAATTATTTTTAATTTAATTAGTTATATTATTTTAAAATTATTTTTTTTATTAAATTATCTTGGAAATTATTTTAATTTGGTTATTTAATTTAGAAATTATATTAATTTGATTATTTAATTTATCTTAGTTTTCATTAATAAGTTATTAAATTAATATTAAGTGATATTTGATTTCCATCATTAAGTAGGGGTTAAGATTAATAAATTAATATCTTCCAAGATTAAACCCCTTCAATTAATACATTCTCCTTTAATTAACTTCAAATTTTCAATAATTTAAGAAATTATAATCATTTGTTTATGTTGGAAAAGTGATAAAATTGGTTCCTACCATTTTAACTCCTATGTTTCAATCATCTAAGGAGATTAATTAATATCATTCATTACCCATTACCCATAATTCAACCTAAATATTGATAAAGGCTAAATTTCAATAATTACCATTTTGCCCCTTAGGCTTGTTCACTTCATAATTCATTAAATATAGCTCAAATGACTTTGGAATTTTTTTGTCACCATACTCATGGGTGAATTAAAATATCAGAGGAGAAAAATATGATTTTTCTATTTTTAATTTAATTTTAATAATTATTTTTGTGGAAAATAAGGGTTTTCCATGAAAATTCAATAACATGACCAAAGTAAGGTTTTTGTCCTTAAGAAAATTATGGGTTGTCCTACTGACCAGAGGACCATTTGGACCAATTTTGGTGATTTTTTTTAATTATATTTTATTTATTATAATTAATTTGAGTTTTGGGGTATTAATTAATCATAAAATAAAATTAAAGTTTAAAAATAGATTTTATATTTTTCATAAGTCCCTCTAACCCCAAGGAGTCCAGAGAAACAAATTTTATATTTTTTTGATTTTTCTTTGATTTATTAGAATTAATTTGGTAAAAAGGTTGGAAAATCCATTTTTTAAAATTAAAAGTTATCTTAAGCCTTTAAAATTCAATATCTTAACCTAGGGACTTAGGAAAAATATTTGGTTGGTTCTTAAGTGATTAGGGGACCAAATATGACATTTTTATGAATTTTAATATTTTTGTGATTTTTTTTAATTTTTTAATTATTAAAGTATTAAAAATATGGTTAACATGAAAATTTTTAGGAAATTTCAATTTTAATTTTGGCAGACTCCTCTGATATCAGAGAGCCAACAAAACCAATTTGGTGAATTTTTATACTGTATTTTGGGTTTTATGTATTTTTTAATTTTAAAAATGACCATACAACTTAAATAATTCATTTAATGGCTTAAATTATTTCCAATTGACTTGAAATTTTTATGTGAGGTTCTCTACATCCTAAGTGACAGTGGAGAATTGTTTTCAAGTGATTTTGATGTGTAGTTACTCCTAATTAATTAAAGTTTAGCTTTGAGTGTTTAGGTTAATTAAGGTTATTTTTAAGGAACTAATCAATCCATAATTTTCCTAGGGTCCTCTGGTCCTAAGATACTTCTCCTAATTTTCCTAGAATTTTCTAAGAAATATGATAATTATTCTAATTAAAATTTCAAAACAGAGACATAAACTTGTAAAATCAATAACTTGCCACAGAGATGGCCTTTGATCTTGAAAAATTCAGGGAATGCTCCCAAGAACAGAGGCTACAAAAGCCCTATGGCCTCATGCCATGGTGAATTATATGCATCAATGGAGAATTGAAATAGTTAAAACATTATTAAATTAATTAAAAATAAAATACTTAACAAAAAAACTTAATTCTTTTTCCACATTATTCTCCTCTGTTCACTGAGCAAGAGGGTATTTTTATTTTATTTTTATGATTTTTCTAAGCAAAGATATGAATTTTTGAAGTTCTGGGTATTTAATTAAATCAGAAAAAGCCTAATTTCCTACTTATCCACGCGGAGCCAACTCATCCTCGGCAGCTCCGAAGTCCACGCGTCGAGATTTGATTCGGCGCCGCTATCTGACTCGACATGCCCTTTCCGTCCCGTGGTCCCGTCCGGCGCAATCCTAGTCGTCCATCCAATACACACGCGAATGGATGGCATCCACTCATCGTCCCCAGACGTCCTAACCCAAGAACCATTCACCTTCTAGACCTAAGATCTCGCTCAATACTCCACCAAATTACATGATCTTAGGCTCTATGAACTCGTCTCGACAAGATGATCACATCTATATGGCTAACATGCATTGGAATCGACTCAAACAAAATGGAGAATCGAAAGAAGCTTTCGGGAAGGAGGAGTTCAATACCTTGGCTCTGAGAAGTGAAGCTTCAATCAGAGGGGCTTGGCACGTTCGTTGGAGTCTAGGGAAGCTAGGGATGAAGCCTGGAGCTGTGGTGAAATGCCTAGGTATGAAAGTGACCAAGGCAGATTTCAAAGCTTGGCCGATAGGAATAATGGCTGGCCCGGTGAGGGGGCTTTTGCTGGGGAACTTTTTCTCTTGGTCTGGTGAAGGTGTAGAGTCAATCAATTTGAGGATTGACTCATTGTGGTGAAGTGTCCTGTTTTTAGGCTGAGAATTGAGCTCAGAAATTGAACTCACAGAGGGGGTTTTAGGGCTGGATTTCACTGGGGATTAACTGCTCTAGGTTAGGAGAAGAGTTTGGAGCAATTTTGGCAGAGTTTTGGTAAGGTTAATTTCATCACCTTGTTTGGCCGTGAAGGTGGTGGGTTTAAATAGACATGGCTATGGGGCTTCCCAGAGGCAATTGAAGGATGAGATCAACTGCTCAGGGGAGGAGAAGAAGAGCCAACGTGTCCACTAGGGTTGGGACAGCTCAACAAGGGAGAATTTGAATTTTTGGCTCACATGAAGCTCTCGGCCATGGTGTTTTCTGGCGACCCAGGTGGCTGGCCGGCAGGGTCAGGTCACCATCTTGACCAGTGAGGTCAGGGCTGAGGTTTGGTGAGTTCAATTGGCTTTGGCCATGTGTAAAGGGGTTTGATTTAAATGGTATGGGGGAAAGCACATTTTGGGCTTAAATGGGTTAAGTCATGTTTTTGGTCTTGGTTCACCCTCCAAGGGGGACTTTGGGTGCTGTGGGGGTCAGGTGAGTCAGCTAGTTTTAAGTGGAGAAGTCTCCATCCATGCTTATTTAGATTAATTTTGGGTTAAGGTGAAGCATGGGTAAGGTTAAAATGTTTAATCATAGGTTAGGAAAGAGCTCCCCTCTCTTACCATTAATGGCTTGGTGATGTGTAAATAGGCTCCCGAGGCTTGCATATGGCTTATGCATGGCTCCATGACTCCATTTGGCTTTGGGCAAAGCTTGGTCAATTTCATGGAAATAGATTTTAGAGATTTTGAAATTTTGATGGAAAATTTTCATGAAGTTTGATTTTGAATAGTTTAATGATGGTTTTGAAACTTAGGGGTGATTTTGATTAAATGGATGATGGAAAGAAATGTCATGTGGGCTTTGGATTGGACATTTAGGCTTTTTAAATTTGATGAAAATGGGCTTTTAAAATGCTTTAAGGGGATGTGCTTTTAGATTTTAAAATAAAATTTTGGACAAAAATTTTGTAAAAGATTGTGTCAAATAAATGTTGTATTTAGTTTAGGGATGTGTCATGAAAATTTTAGAAAAGATTTGGGGTCATTTGGAGTTGAATTGGGTTTAATTTGGGTCTTTTAATAATAGAGTCAAAGTGGGTCAAATTGGGCTAATGTTGGTTTTGATGTAAAATTGATGTTGCAAAATGTTTATGGGAGTGTAGAAAAGAGTTTTCCATTTTGGTTGGGTCTTAATTTTGGGATTTGGGCTTGTTTGGGTTCATGACACTCTACTGCACTTTACCTTTTTGCAAATTTTCATGTTAAACAATAATGACACCCTGCATGAAAACTGAAGCCTTTAGGATAGCCACAAATCTGAGTCCAAAATGAAGAAGTCAAAATAAGATAAAATTCACTGCCACAACATTCAAAATTTAAAAAACAACTCAAAACTTAATCACAAACAAAACAAAAACTATAATTGTAACTAAATTAAAAAGTCTCTTTGGATGATCGGGAATTCATTGGAGAAGGTAACCCACGTGTTGCTAACAGGGTTTTCCCATGATCTAAATGAAAGTATGGAACTCATTAAGTTGAGTTTAGTAAATTCATTTGAACTAAGTGAATCCGATGAAAATAGCAATGTCAGGTGACCCACAATTTATATTATGATATTTTTAATTTAATTGTAACGACGCCAAAAACTTGACCCCGCTATATTATGTGTATAGAATTGTAATTGTTTATGTTGTGGATGCTACGCAAGTATACGTATCGTATCAAGTAATACGGGGCTCTAGTGGAGTCCTCGGTTATCGATCCCACGGGAAAGAGAAAATTAAATAACGACTAATTTTAAAATAATAATAATAATAATAATAATAATAGTATACGAAAATTTGGAATTCGAATTTAAGCGCAATAAAGTAAACTAAGTAATTCAATTAGGTAAAATAACTAAGTAGAAAATTAATACGTATTGAAAGTGCAGGAAATTAAACTAATTGCTAAATAAGTATTAACTGTTCAGAAAAAGTATCTTTCCCCTTGTTTAGAAATTTAAGTGATTGATGAATTTAAATAGATAATTTTAAGGTATTGTGACAAATAGGAGCATTCCTATTCTTTACCCTTTGGTCCAGGTGTAAAGAATATTGACTAATCCTATGTTTGATTACTGAATCTGTGGCTAGGCTTGGAGGATACCGACTTCCACTTCGCAGCTCCCACGTTCCCCTTGCTCGAGGGCTAACATCTACACTTCAGCTCTCAAAAATAGGACCGAATTGAATATTTTAGTCCGTCACACTAAAATGCTCAATTCTACGCACAATGATATTATTTCCCTATTTATTTGCACCCTCCTTCCAAGGCTTTTGAATTCCCGAATATCGGATGTAATTTTTACTATAGTTGATAATCAACATATTTTAACAAATCAAATGGCCAGTTTGAAAGTAAATTAAGTTTTAAGTAAAAATTATCACAATTTATTTAATATATATAAAAATACTTCTATTTTTAGTTCATCAAGTCACTTAATTTCATAACGAGGAGAAAGATTAATAAACTACTCGTAATGCATGTTGACTAAACTAAGCATGAATTTCATTTAAAGTTAAAAACAATAAATACACATACTTATCTCAATTTATCCCCAAGAAGACTCCTAGCAGTTCCTTTGACTCTTCCTTCCAGACAGCAAGACTCACTAAAAACTCACTAACGCACTAACTCACTAAAGACTCACTAAAAACTGCACCAATTAACAAAATAACACACACACTAATACACTTAGAAAAAATTAACTTAGAACACTTAGAAGCTGAATTTCAGCTTCTATATATGGAGGTGAGCAAAGGACCAAGAGGTGTGTAAGCATCCCTTCAAAAAGTGTCCAGGTTCAATGTATCTGCGCCATTTGAACTATCTCGTCGTCGGCGACGAACTACCTCGCTGTCGGCGAGGCTTCTAGAAGATCTTCAAACCGCGCTATCTCGTTGTCGGTGGGCTCGGGCTCGCTGTCAGCGAGACAGTTATAAATCCTTTAGAATTTTCTTCTTGTAACCTCGCCGTCGGCGGGTTTGATCTCGCCGTCGGCGACTTAGCACAAATTGCATTATTTTCTTCCTTTTTGCTCCAAATCCGCTCCTTTTTTATGATTTTTGCTTTTATAACCTAAATTCTCCATTCCTGCAACAAAATAAAGAAAATACCTTTCTTTAAAGTGCAATTTCATCAAAAATAGGTATGAATTTCTTAATAAAATTTTCAGTGATCACAATCCCCCAAACTTACTTATTACTTGTCCTCAAGTAATTTTAGTACTAAATAAAAATAATGAGTTCTATAATAAGATTTTTCAATTTAAATAAACTATGAATTAGATTAATTAATATCATAATAAAGTTAAATAAAAATAATTCATGTAATTTAATTAATCTTATAGAAATAAATTATTTAGTTATCGTGTCTAAGATTTCTAGTTTACTATTCATTTCAGGAATGACTATATTTAAAAGAATAATTACTTAAGATATTCATATGATAAGAAATTCAAGAAAATACTATTAGGTAAAATTCTAATCCATAAATATAAGTTTGGAAATATCTATGTTTTTCCCTTTAGGTTAATTCAAATGAAGCCAATTTTTGATAAGGCATCTCCTCAAGCTTATCCTCATTTTTCTTGTTCTTTTTCTTTTTTTTTATCAGGATTACTGTATCTGGAGAGCCTATTAAAAATTATGAACTTCATTTTCATCTTCCTAAATTTGAAACTTAGAAATATTTCTTAGCTTATATATACTTCATAGTTTTTACTTCATTGATTTTCAATCTTTTCTTTTTCACTTGAATACTTAAGAATTTTAATTTTAGAATATAGTTTTCCATACTAAAAATAGTTTACTATATTCTTATTCCTTTTAATCAAATATTTTATTCTATTTAATTAATTAAAGCACTAGAAATATTTCATTTAACCTTTTATAATAATTAAATAAAATAATTCATATTAAATCTAATTGAAAAATTTGCTATAAAAATCATTTTATAATAATTTGAAAATAGAAATTGAGAACAAGTTAATAACTAAATTTGTATTTTACTCTCCCCCAAACTTAAATTTTTATATCTATTTTAAATAATGAAAAAGAAGGAAAGTAAATAAATCATACCTTTGAAGTTTAGGTATTTCTTTTTTTCTTTGAAATTTTTGTAGGCTTTTTCATTTTTCATTGAACCTGTTCTGTTAGTATTTTCCATATATATATAACAATTTAAAGAAAATGCAGGGATAAAATCTAAGATAAGTATTAAACACAACAATTAAAATAACTCTATACTACACATATGAATTACTAACATATTAAAACAATTTAACTAACATATTAACAATTTTAAAAACTTAAAACAATACAAAATAAAATAAAAACATACTAAAGAAAACTAATATCCTATTTAACATACAAATAAATGCAATTAACTAACACAAAAACAAAAACTAAACTACTATCACAATTCAAGCAAATTAATCTAACTAACATCCAATGTCTCAAAAAAATAAAGTACTGAATATTACAAATATATAAAGTCCTTAACATCAAACAAATAAAACAAATAAAGTCCTAATCTTCAGCATCAAAGTCCCAAACTATATTATCATCCCCTCCTTGATCTGTAGGCTGAGAAGACTGAGCAGGATGATACTGAGTATACCTGGGGCAATCTGGAAAGACAACATCTAAATCTCCACTCTTATAATGACGTTCAGCTTCATAGTATGCAATTTCGTATTCCGAATGTCGCTGGAGGTACTCACTATCATAATCATGTCTCCTCTCTAGATTATCAATCCTTTGATCAAAATGATCAAATCTTCTCCCCGTGGTCTCTCCAAACTGCTCAAAACTCCTCCTATGCAGAGTCAATTCATTCATCAGATCTTGTAGGGTAGGGGTGGTAGGCTCAGGAGGTTCATAGCTAGTAGAGGGTATATCTCTACTTAACTGAGTGAAATAACTTCTCACTCCTGATCTCCACCCTTCATGAGATTCATACTTCTTGATATTGGCAGCTGTGAGTGGTTTCATAGGTTCCACCCATTCTTCATCATCTCTAGCCTCAACTCCAGAGAGTTGGCAAAGTGCAAAAATTAATCCAGGGTGTCCCAATCCAGCTCCACTCTCATTTTGAGGAGTGGCCAGGATATTTTGATAAATAACTCTCCCAATGTTGATGCTTCTGTTTTTCTGAATACAAAAATTCAGAATTGCTCTATCTCGTGTTACCTCACTGTGGTGATATGTGGGTAATAGAGTAGAATAAATAAAGTAATGCCAGGCTTTGAGATCGCATTTAATTTAGAAAGAGGAAAATTCACTCTTTCCTGCTGCTTAATTTTCCAAACTCCGGTTCCATCAGTGAGAAAGCTAATGACTTCCTCCAGTGGTCCTTCCATCGTTCCAAAAGTTTCATACTCGCTAAAGTGCGAGTCATGAACTTCATAGAACGCGTTAATTCTTGCAGCATTGAAATCTACAAAAAAATCTCGTACCTTTACTGGTGCATCTTCAGCGTCAGTCAAATTGACATAAAATTTTTTAACCACTTCTACAGCTGCTCTATATTGAACGTAACAGAAATTCTCCCAACCTCACTCCTTAATAATCCGCTCTACTTCTCCTCTTGGATTTTTGAAAACCCGATCCGCAATGCACTTTCTTCCTTGTATGTTTTCAAAATATTTAGCCTGTGCTCGTGCATTGATGAAACGGTTTTCGTCGAATTCTACTCGACGTTTTTTTCGTGAAGCCATACGATCGATCTGTGAAAATCGTGAAAATTTTCACTAAACTTAATAATAATACTAAGAAGGCTTCCTACAACATTCATAAGTAATTTAAATCAAATTCCATGGATTTCCACCGAATATTTCTTCCACATTTTGATTTTTCCCAAAATTTGCAATGTGGTGAAAATATATGGTGAAAATCAAAAATTTTTTGCATAGGAGTGAACCTCTTACCAAGGGAAGATGAAATCTGGTGTCAAAAAGTGTTGAAATCGCTTCAAATCCAGTATCTCTCAAGCCCTAGGTCGGTTTTTTGCGAAAATGTGAGGTTGGGGATGATGAATAGAGTTTTTGACCGGTCAAATATATGTTTTTCCCGACCTCGCTGTCAGCGAGATTTTTCTCGCCGTCGGCGAGCTAATATTTTTCAGAACCAAAAACTCTCGGGAAAAATCCGCTGTCGGCGAGAAATTTTTCGCTGTCAACGAGATCGATCTAGCTGTAGGCGGGATTTTTCTCGCCGTCGGCGAGATTCCAAAAGTTTTAAATTTCTGAAATTCGTCACTCATTTTCGTCCTTGATTTGCCTTATATTATATTTCTGATCACATCATTTATTAATTTAATATGAAGATTAGCTACTTATACACAAACAAATTCACACAACACAATAAATTAACTTTAATATTGAAATCCATGAGATATACAAACTAACATAATTTTAAACTCTATAATCAAACTTCAAACTTCAATCCTTACTACTAATCAGCATCGCAAACCAATCCACGACACACTAAATGCTGATACAAAACTATGACACATATCTCAATTAAGTTTGAGAAATTCAAATCATCACTCCACACATAATAAAATCTAAATCAAATAAAATCAAATAACATAAATACAAACATACTATAGAAATCTTTACTACTACTCTTCAAGGTCAGAATCTTCATCTTCTCTGATATTTCCGATATGATGATGATGCACAAATAAGTTATAGAAAGGCCCGAAGGGAAACTCCGAGCGCATTCTTCGAGTGATCCAACCCTTCCGTCTCGCAAATGAAGAAAGCTAGTTTCCGAGTGTCCAGTAATGATCAAAGTGTTCCTTCATCCTCCAGTCAATGTGATCAAATAAATCAGACATATTGTCGATTAAATCTCTCACATTCTGCAGTTCTTTCTCCATTCCTTTAATTTTCTTCATAAGTAACTCTGTTTTATCTGAAATAGGCCTTGCTTATAGGATTATTCCGTGAAGCTCTATCGCAGATAAATGTAATGTCTTCATTATTGTCCAAAGTAGGGAACATATCCGTAGGATCAAGCGGCTTCCAAGGTAACAAAACCTTTTCCCAAGCTTCATAAGAAACCCGGAACTCGATCGCATAATGCAAAAATAGTAGATGGGTGTCCTAGTCCGTGAACTGACCCATGCACAATTAAACCCAATGCAGACTTAACAATTATTGATCCAACATCAATAGGCAATCCAATTTGAATACAATAATTCAATATAGCGCATCCCTTCGAAACCTTGTTTACCCTCATAGTAGGTAACAATTTAGATGAGATGAAAAAGTGCCAGTGCTTCGAGACAGGATTCAAAAGTGATGCAGAGAAACTAACATACCCGTCTTCACGCATTTCCCAATCTTCCTTTCACCAGTCAGATATCAAAATATCTTATTCATATTATATCGAGAAGGCACAAAATTTGAATAGTGACATACCGTGGTGTTTTCTATAGAGAATAATTCATTTACTCTTGATGGAGTAAACGTCACCCATCTTCCTCGGACGTAGACATTCCCATTGTTGATCGCATGTAAGTTAGAGTAGAACTCTTTCACAACTGGAATAGCAATAGCAGACGTAGTGTAACAAAATACCTCCCCGTGCCGCTGCGCGATCATTTCTTCTATCTTCGTAGTGGAATTCTCTAATCCTCGATTGACAAATCCCCGTTCCTTGATAACTCTTTTCTTTAACAAAACCTTATTGAATATCCGCTGCGCTTCCGTACTTACAAATTTTCTCCGATTAAACACTCCAGAATTAGAGGAATCTAAGAATTTGGAGGCCATTGTGGTGAATGGAATGAATTCTAGTGAAGAAGGCAGACTTAGAAGGATTTAATAATGGGTTTTCACAAAGGAATTGGTGTTGAAACCGTCCAAATCGGCATTCAAAGTATAAATAACTCATCTTTATAACTTCCTCGCTGTCGGCGAGAAGTTTCTCGTCGTCGGCGACTCAGTTATAAAAACTGCCTTTCAGGTTCTCGCTGTCGGCAAGACGTTTCTCGCTGTCAGCGAGCTCGATAAATAAACTGATATTAATTTAGGCGCGAACCTCGCTGTCGGCGAGTATCGACCTCCCCGTCGGCGAGATTCCAAAATAATGTCCAATTTCGCTCTAAATCGAATAATTTTATTTCTCATCATAATGGTTCGAATATGTGATGATTCTTAATAATAATTGAGTAGTAAAGTTTCAATAATGTAGACTAACTATTAAGATACAAATAAAAATAGATAACTAATACGAGTTGCCTCCCATAAAGCGCTTGGTTTAACGTCGTCAGCCCGACCTAATTTCAATTATTAATCAAGTCGACTAAGCATTAAAACCTCTTTAAAGTTAGGTCTTATACCTTGAAAATATGGTTTTAATCTATGTCCATTAACTTTAAATTTATGTCCAATTTTTGGATCTTCGATTTCTATAGTTCCGTATGAAAATATTTGAGTTATGGTGAAAGGTCCTAACCATCGAGACTTCAATTTTCCAGGAAATAATTTCAATCTAAGATTATATAGCAAAACTTCCTGTCCTGGTTCAAAATTTCTCTCATTAATCTTCCGATCATGCCATAATTTCATCTTTTCTTTATAAATCTGATCATTATCATATGATTCATTTCTTAATTCTTCCAATTCATTTAATTGCAGCAATCTTTTCTCACAAGCTTCCTTCATATTATAATTAAATTCTTTATTCGCCCAATATGCTTTATGTTCTAATTCAACTCGTAAGTGGCATGTTTTTCCATATATAAGCCTGTAAGGAGTCATTCCAATCAGAGTTTTATAAGCAGTCCTATAAGCCCATAATACAGTTTCTAATCTAATAGACCAATCTAACCTATTTGGGTTTACGTGATTTTTCTAAAATACGTTTAATCTCATGATTAGATACTTCGACTAATCCGCGAGTCCGTGGATGATAAGCAATGGATATCTTATGAGTAATATTGTATTTTTCTACTAGTTTGTGAATGTATTTATTTCTAAAATGAGTTCCTCCGTCGGTGATAATCACTCTCGGCATTCCAAATCTAGTAAAAATATTTTTCATCGTAAATTTTGAAACACTCTTAAGCATCACACCTAAGTAAAGCTTAGTGCCTCAATCCATTTGGAAACATAATCAACAGCTAATAATATATATGAGTTTCCAAAAGAAGGAATAAAAGGTCCCATAAAATCTAATCCCCAAACATCAAAAATTTCAACTTCTAATATAAAATTTAGAGGCATTTCGTTTCTTCTAGATATATTTCCTACTCTTTCGACATTTATCGCAAGTTTTAATATATTTGTATACATCTCTAAATAGAGTAGAGCGAGTAAAATCCAGTATCGTAGAATCTTATAAGCAGCTTTATCGATCCCAAAATGTCCTCCAAAATCGAATCATGACATTTTCGAATAATTGGTTCAGCTTTCTTCATAAGGTACACATCTTCTAATAATTAAATCCTTACATTGCTTATATAAATATGGTTCATCCCAAAAATAGGTTTTCGTATCATGGATGAATTTTTTCCGTTGTTGCAAAGTTAGCATAGGTGGTAAAATATTACTAACTATATAGTTTACTATATCGACATACCATGGTATTTTCCACTCATTGATATTATATAGTTGTTCATCGTGAAAATCAGTCTATAATTTCATTTTCAATATCGGAAAATTCATGATTTTCTAATCTTGATAAATGATCCGCAATTTGATTATCGGTTCCTTTCTTATTAACGATCTCAAAATCGAATTCTTGCATTAATAGCATCCATCTAATTAATCTTGGTTTGGAATCTTTCTTTTGCATTAAATATTTGATAGCAGAATGATCGGCATGCACGATACATTTTGTTCCAATCGGATAAGGTCTAAATTTATTAAAACCATATACTACCACTAATAATTCTCTTTCTAGAATCGTATAATTTATTTCAAGCATCATTTAGAGTTTTACTAGCATAGTATATAACTTTAAAAATCTTTTCATATCTTTGCCCAAGAACTGCTCCTACAGCATAATCACTAGCATCACACATAAGCTCAAATGGTAGAACTAAATTTGTTTTCTCACATACTTCTAATACTTTTTTAAGATGAGTTAAGCATGTGTCAAATGATGTTCCAAATACAGAGAAATCATCCATAAATACTTCTATTCTATTGTCAATTAACTTACTAAATATAGACATCTTACATCTCTGGAATGTTGCTGGTGCATTACATAATCCAAAATGCATTCTTCGAAAAGCGAAAGTTCCATAAGGACTAGTAAATGTAGTTTTCTTTTGATCCTCAAGAGCAATTTGTATTTGATGATAACCGGTGTATCCATCTAGAAAACAAAAATACTTATGTCCGGCTAATCTATCTATCATCTGGTCTAGAAATGGTAAAGGGAAGTGATCTTTCCTGGTGGCGGTATTTAATTTCTTATAATCAATACATATAAGCCAACCAGTGACTTGTCTTATAGGAATAAGATCATTATTTTCATTGGCAGTGACGGTCACTCCTCCCTTCTTAGGAACACAGTGAATTGGGCTTACCTAAGCATCGTCGTAAATAGGATATATAATACCATTATCTAACCATTTTAAAATTTCTTTCTTAACTACTTCTTTTATTATCGAGTTTAATCTCCTTTGGGGATCCGCTTTAGGTTTATGTTCATCATCTAAAATAATTCTATGCATACAGTATCGAAGGACTAATTCCTTTAATATCTGCTAAAGTCTAACCAAAAGTTTTCTTATATTTTTTTAAAAGTTTCTAAAAGTTTTTGTTCTTGAGATTCGTTTAATGCAGATGAAATAATAACTGGTAAAGTTGAAGAATTACCTAAATAAGCATATTTCAAATGATCAGGTAATATTTTTAGCTCAAGTTCAGGAGGTTTAATAATTGATGGAACCATATTCTTATCAGTGTTTTCAGTATTATCCAAGAATTCAAATCTTTCCTGAATATAATCTAATTCTTCTTTATTATCTTCAATTAATTCAGTATTTTCTTTTTCTAATTTATCTTTGTAATATTCCTTAAAATGTTCTTGTTGTAAATGTTCAAGTATTTCCATCCGAAAACATTCATCATCTTTTTCTAGTGCAGGATATTTCATTGATTTTGCAATATTAAAGGTAACTTTTTGGTCATTTACTCTCATAGTTAATTCTCCTTTCGAACATCAATCATAGCTTTTCCAGTAGCTAAAAATGGTCTTCCTAAAATGATAGGAATTTCTTTATCTTCCTTCATATCTAAAACAATAAAATCTACTGGGAAGATAAATTTATCCACTTTTACTAACACATCTTCAATAACTCCCTTAGGATAGGTAATCGAACGATCAGCTAATTTAAGGGTTACTAAAGTAGGTGTAATTTTTCCTAATCCTAATCTCTTAAAAATCGATAGAGGCATTAGATTGATGCTTGCTCCTAAGTCACACAAAGCTTTTCCATAAAATTTTTCTCCTATAAGCGCAGGGTATAGTGAAACTACCAGGATCTTTGAATTTTTCAGGAAGCTTTTTCCGAATAATAAGCACTACACTCTTCACTAAGTGCGACTCGTTTCATTATCGTTGAATTTTCTTTTCTTATTTAGAATATCTTTCATAAATTTTACATAATTTGGCATCCGATCTAAAGCTTCGACAAAAGGTATATTGATTGTTAATTACTTTAATATTTCAAGGAATTTAGCAAATTGTTTATCTTTTTTATGTTGAGCTAGTCGTTGAGGAAATGGTGGTGGAGGTGTTTCAACGTAAATTTTCATAGGTATTAAAGGATGTTCTAAGTTTGAATCTTGTTGAATTGTTTCCTTTTCAATTTCCACTTCCTCTTTTTGGCTTTTAAGTTCTTTTTGAATTTGAGGTTCTAATTCTTTTCTACACCTTAGTTGTATTGCTTTAATTTGTTCTTTTCCTTGATCTTTAGGATTTATTTCCACATTACTAGGAAAAGTTCCAAGTATTCTATTATTTAGCGCAGTAGCAATATGTCCAAGTTGAGTTTAGATATTTTTAATAGATGTTCCTTGAATTTGTAATTGATTTCCTTGAATTTGTAGTTGATTTCCTTGATTTTGTAGTTGATGACCCATATTCAAAATTAATTTATCCATAGATAATTTCTTATTTTTGAATTGAAGGTTATTGTTATTAAATCCAGGTGGGTAATTAGTTTTATAGTTTGGATTTGCTTGATTAGGTTGATTCATCCATTGTTGATTAGATGTGTTATTCCAAGTAAAATTTGGATGAGTTTTCCAACCAGGATTATTATAGTTTGAATAAGGGTTATTAGTTTTATTATTAATAGCATTTAAAGTTTCATAATTAGATTGAGATTCTATGATTTGTCCAGATGAGCTTTCTTCTAAAGTAGGAGAGTAGTTCATTCCAAAATGATCTAATTTCTTAGATATAGCAGCAATTTGAGAAGCTAACATAGATATTGCATCGTTTTCATAAATGCTGGCTATCTTTTTCGGATTTACTCTATCAACGAGGCCATTGGAAATTATTTGTTGTCATTTCTTCGATTAGTGCATAAGCTTCATCAAATGGTTTAGACATTAATGAACCTCCAACGAAGAAGCATCGATGATTGATCTTAAAGATCCTACTAATCCATTATAAAAGGTTTGAATAATCGACCAATCTGGTAGCGCATGATGTGGGCATTTCCTAAGAAGTTCCTTAAATCTCTCCCAAGATTCATATATTGATTCTCCATCTATCCGACAAAAAGAAGTTATATCATTTCTAAACTTAGCAGCTTTTAGATGGTGGAAAATATTTGGATAGAAATTTTTGTGATAATTCTCCCCAAGTTTTAATAGATCCAGGTGCTAACGAATTCAACCATATTTTAGCCTTATCCCTTAATGAAAAAGGAAAAAGTCTAAGTCTTATAAGCATCGTCAGATACTCCTTGATATTTAAAAGTAGCACAAAGTTCTAGAAAACTAGCAAGATGTAAGTTAGGATCTTCGATAGGAGAACCACTAAATTGATTGTTTTGTACCATTTGGATAATTGCGAGTTTAAGTTCAAATGAATTAGCAGACTACATCGGGGTTTTGAATAGTTAAATGAATTTCATCCGATGTAGGGTTGCATAATCTCTTAATGGTCTTTGTTGGTTCATATTTTGAATTTCGGGAATATTCGCCATTTGTGATAAATTTATAGTTTGTTTCTTTTGTTTTCTAATTCTTTTAATTGTACGCTCTAATTCAGAATCGTAAGGTATTAAATTTTCTTTTCCAAATTTGCGCATACAATTTTAGAATAGATATTAAATTTATTTATTATGATTAAAATAGTCAGTTACTCTAATAAATTTTTCTTACTTTCTCAAGAATAACGACTAAAAACTTGGCCCACAATTTTATATTATGATATTTTTAATTTAATTGTAACGACGCCAAAAACTTGACCCCGCTATATTATGTGTATAGAATTGTAATTGTTTATGTTGTGGATGCTACGCAAGTATACGTATTGTATCAAGTAATACAGGGCTCTAGTGGAGTCCTGGTTATCGATCCTACAGGGAAAGAAAAAATTAAATAACAACTAATTTTAAAATAATAATAATAATAATAATAATAATAATAATAATAATAGTATACGAAAATTTAGAATTCTGAATTTAAGCGCAATAAAGTAAACTAAGTAATTCAATTAGGTAAATTAACTAAGTAGAAAATTAATACGTATTGAAAGTGCAGGAAATTAAACTAATTGCTAAATAAGTCTTAACTGCTCGTAAAAAGTATCTTTCCCCTTGTTTAGAAATTTAAGTGATTGATGAATTTAAATAGATAATTTTAAGGTATTGTGACAAATAGGAGCATTCCTATTCTTTACCCTTTGGTCCAGGTGTAAAGAATATTGACTAATCCTATGTTTGATTACTGAATCTGCGGCTAGGCTGGGAGGATACCGACTTCCACTTCAGAGCTCCCACGTTCCCCTCGCCTGAGGGCTAACATCTACACTTCAGCTCTCAAACAATAGGACCGAATCGTCACACTAAAATGCTCAATTCTACGCCCAGGTGATATTATTTCCCTATTTATTTGCACCCTCCTTCCAAGGCTTTTGAATTCCCCGAATATCGATGTAATTTTTACTATAGTTGATAATCAACATATTTTAACAAATCAAATGGCCAGTTTGAAAGTAAATTAAGTTTTAAGTAAAAATTATCACAATTTATTTAATATATATAAAAATACTTCTATTTTTAGTTCATCAAGTCACTTAATTTCATAACAGGGAGAAAGACTAATAAACTACTCAGAATGCATGTTGACTAAACTAAGCATGAATTTCATTTAAAGTTAAAAACAATAAATACAAATACTTATCTCAATTTATCCCCAAGCAGACTCCTAGCAGTTCCTTTGACTCTTCCTTCCAATACAGCAAGACTCACTAAAAACTCACTAACTCACTAACTCACTAAAGACTCACTAAAAACTGCACCAATTAACAAAATAACACACACACTAATACACTTAGAAAAAATTAACTTAGAACACTTAGAAGCTGAATTTCAGCTTCTATATATAGAGGTGAGCAAAGGACCAAGAGGTGTGTAAGCATCCCTTCAAAAAGTGTCCAGGTTCATTGTATCTGCGCCATTTGAACTATCTCGCCGTCGGCGACGAACTACCTCGCTGTCGGCGAGGCTTCTAGAAGATCTTCAAACCGCGCTATCTCGCTATCGGCGGGCTCGGGCTCGCTGTCAGCGAGACAGTTATAAATCCTTCAGAATTTTCTTCTCGTAACCTCACCGTCGGCGGGATCGATCTCGCCGTCGGCGACTTAACAAAAATTGCATTATTTTCTTCCTTTTTGCTCCAAATCCGCTCCTTTTTATGATTTTTGCTTTTATCACCTAAATTCTCCATTCCTGCAACAAAATAAAGAAAATACATTTCTTTAAAATGCAATTTCATCAAAAATAGGTATGAATTTCTTAATAAAATTTTCAGTGATCACCAGGAAGATGGAACCATGGGATCTTAATCGGTGTTGCTATAATCAACTTTAATGTTCCCCAAAAAAGATAAAAGGTGTGGCATTCGTAAAAGAAACAATTGACGAACATGCGGAAAGCTGCAAAGCTAGGCACAATTTCTTTATATTGACATTTCAAATTGAAGAATGTAAAGATCCTTGATGCATATCCTAATGTTACGGCGGTTTCACGAGATATAGTAGTTATGCGAAGCTGCTACGGGAACCCAACCATCAGGCATTTTTATAAAGTTAGACCCAAAATACCGACTGCCATATTTACGAACATACATGGATGCTTAATTGTCTCCATATATATTTACTTTAGTTGTGGCATTATTAGTACGGTATTATAGATAATTGTATTATTTCATTATTTGTGTAGAACTCAATTTCTTCAATTACGGAACTTTTTTATTTTTAACGAGTGTTCTATTCCTTAACGCTTCATACGTTCTTTTCTAAAGTTTTAGCTCATCTTGTTGCATAAAAGTTCAATCATCTTGCACTTACTTTACATGTACAATTTGTAGTATGGATGGTGAAGACAAGTTAATCACGATGAGGAACAAGTTATCCATAATCGCGAGTGGCATTAATCATTACGTTCTTGTACTATTACCATCTTAAATACGTTGTCGAAGCCTTGCATGACATCCCAGGAAACATATTGGTGATAAATGGGTAGGTGAGTTATTCTGAGTCACAGAAGCTCATTTTGACATGTTTCGCATGTCGAAGGTTATTTTGTGACTGTAATGAACTCCGGCAACACCATGGGTTGCATGGGTCAAAAGAACCACACCGGGGAAGTTTAGCAATAACATATCCTATCTCACAATGAATCTATTCAACACACGATAGGAAGATTCTTGACATTCATCGGCTTAGTTAGCGGATGTTTCTATCGGTTGAGATGCCTTCAGTTAGTTTGTCGCGCAAGATAATAAGCCCGATGATCCAACATTGAGTCAGTTCCCCCATAGATTGCCAATGACCAAAGGTACATGTGGTTCTTAAATGTCTGCATTTGTAAATATCAAACATTGGTGTATTGGTGCAATTAATGGAACACATGTGAATGCATGTGTCTCGACACAGAATAAGGAGGCATTCATAGGTCGATGTGGCTTCCTACACAAAATGTCCTGGCAGTATGTGATTTTAAAATGTGTTTTACCTTTGTAATGGCCGGATGGGAAGGAGTGCTCACGCTGGGTCAGTATTGAATGTGACTAAGCGCCGTCACGTCTTCCCATATCCACCTCAGTGTAGTTATATGTGTTGATTTTTCGTTAGATATTTTCTAAAATATTCTAATAACAACAAATGAACGGGTAAAGTATTATTTGGTATATGTCGGATATCCTTTACAAGGGGATATGCGAAGCCTTATACGGATACAGTATCATATACTGATTTTGACGTTGACGAGGTGTACAGGCAAGAAAGAATTATTTAACAAGAGGCACTCATCTTTGCATAGCATGATCAAAATGTGAGCTTTGGGGTATGGAAAAAGAAATGGGTGATATTGTGGGACATGCCGACTATTCATTTTCAAAAGCAGTACGGATAGTAGTGTCCCGGCAATCACACTACACGCTTCATTCGACGACACCACTCCTGCTTGGATGAAGAATTTGCGGCCGTAGATTAAGATATGCATGATATCCCACAGAAGCATTTGAGAATCACACAGGTCGTACAATCCAGGGAACAAAATGAGTCACGTAATCCGTACGCTCGAGATGGTGAAGGTGCTTCGGAGAGTGCGGCTTTAAGAAAGAAATGACGATATGTGATCAATCCTGAATGAACCTTTGGTGTTACTCTTACGAACGTATGTATTGTGCTCTATGTTTTTAATTGAATAATTTATATAACACTATGTCGTAGTGTTAAGTGATGGAGATGGTATTTGTTAAGCTAAGATCATCGAGACATTTTTAAGATGCATCGGATTAGACTCAGCGAGTTCTTTTGAGATTCCTTTGGAGAACTATCTCTTTGCATGTACTCACTATATGTTGATCCTGGTTCAACAATTTATACATTCTCATTAGCATTGCTTTTATATTTATTATTTAGCATATGAGCTTGTCGATCATAAAGCTCGATTGAAGCTTGAAATGATGAGGTTATTAACTGCAGTTTAAATTCTAGTATTGTTGCATTTGGTGATACACAATTATTTCACTTGATGCTTTCCTATCTACTTGGATTAGACTTCATTTGGATTCATTTTGATGCATTTGAGAGGCACTATATTATGATTCATTCTTATGTTGTTTCATTATTGTATCTTTGCATTTTGTGAAAAATATGTCTGAATTATTGAAGAAAGTATATAAGGACTTCACATCTTTTTTGAACCTTCTTTTATGCTTGGGATTGGCTCTGTTATGCTGGCTGTTTGTTTTTGAAGCGGTGGTGGCTCGGGTTATGCTGTTTTGAGCATGTTAAGCTGTGACTTTACCTTTCTTGGCTGCGATTATAGCGAGGTGGTGGCTCGCTTTGGTGTAACTTTTGGTGTGGCTTGTTGGGCACATTAACTGCTCGATTACACAGCATTGTCTTTGGCTCAGAAGCGAGGTTTTTCCCTGTGCCCGTGGGCATGATTAGGCGGGTTTTCCCTAAGTCATATTACACGGGAGTTATTGAAATCTTCTGTGTCACCAATTTTTTATTAGGCCCTTAAATCCTCAGCATATGACTTACGAGGCTGAAATAGGCTTACGAGGCTGAAGGACCTCTTCCCAATTTTCAGATCTTACACCATCCCACTCACACAATGAATGTATAAGGGAAGCAAATCCCATACCTGCAGTGGTGGCAGCTCTGGCAGACATTCAAATACAATCATAAATAATCTTCCCAATATCGATCGCCTTCCCCTGTTGAATACAATAATTCAATGTAGCTCTTTCTCTAGTCAAATCGCTCAGATGATTAGTAGGAATCAACTTGGATGACATAAAATAATGTCAGGCCTTAGAGGTGGCATTTAACTTTGAAGCAGGGAAGTTAACTCTTCTTTCATTAGTTATTTTCCATAATCCCCTTCCATCAGTCAAAGCAGACATAATTTCATCCAATTCTTCCTCCATATGATTATAAGTCTAATAGAAAGAAAACGTATTCGGTGAAAGCAAATAAAATTCGTTTATTACCTCAGGCGTGAAATGAACTAAGTGTCCTCGTACTAGCACAAAGTTTTCTTCTGACTCCGAGAGATTTGCATAGAACTCCCATACAACAGAAATAACTGCTACAGCCGAGAAGCAGCAAAATTTGTCCCAAAGGCATCTAACGATCATATCTTCTATCACTCCGCCGAGCTTATCAAAACCTCACTCCTGAATAAGTTTAGGTGATTATAGAGCTTACACGTATCGATCCTGAGCCTTTGAACTTACAAACTTGTATGAATCAAAAGTGGATCTTGACTTGCTTCTCTTTGGGCCATTTCTAAAATTTGCATAAAAATTACCATAAATTTCACATTTAACTTAAAATCACAAAACTCAACTTCTAAAGGCTTAAACTACTAAATCCAAGTAATTTTTGAAGTTTTTTCTTAAATTTTTACCATGAATAGTGATTTTCAGATTTCTCCAAAATTCACTCAAACTATATGGTGAAAATAAAAATTTTTACATAAGAGTAATGCTCTTACCTCAAGAAGATCAAATTTAGTAAATTCCACTTAAAATGTCTCAAAAATTACAGATTTTGGTGATGCCTTAACTTTCTAAGTCGCGAACTCCGAATGAAGAAGACAATTGGGGTGAAAAAATTGTGATTTCTTTCGGGTTTTTAAAACCTGAAAACCGAATTTCGCGATCCGGCACCTAAGCGAGAAAGCATGGTGCTTAGCCTCGAGTCACTAGGGTGTTAAGCGCGGGGTCTCGGCACTTATGTGTGAATTCGTTGTTTTTTATTTATTTTTAGTTAAACACACATTTTCACTCATTTAATTAAACCTAAATTGTTTTAATAAGTTTATCATCTCCTTAAAATCTTCTTATCTCCAGAATCACGCTTTTATAAATTTAAAAATGATTCAACACAAGTTTCACAGAAACACAAACTCTTTAAAAACAAATACAATTACAAATACAAACCCCAAGTCTTTAAATCAAGATCCTTGGATAAGATCTCATCTTTTATACTCACATTTAAACACTTAAACAAAACACAAACAAATTTATAACACACAACAAAACATAAAACACTAAACACTCACACTTAACATGACTGACTAACAATTAACACGACATAAGAACTTAATTCCATTCTCCATTAGGTGGAACATATCTAGAACCTTCATTAGTTCCATCTGAACCATTTGGTATATATATTTGATAGAACAGACGATGGTTGAAAACTCGTACTGAATCTTCTTATATCCACTTGTTCTTCAAAAACATCGCTTTATCTGCCTCTTCAACATGACTAATATGACTAAATTGTAACTTTAATTTTCATTCAATATGTGCTAAATGTGCGTTAGTTTTATTTACCTTTGCTTCAATTGATGCAACATAGGCCTCGATCTTTGCAATCTTCTCTAATATTCCTTGAATGTTAATGACTAGAAATCTGTTATATAACTCTTGCGCACTCTCAAAAATGAACCTCTTCTTGTTTGCAACCTCTTTCTTCTTAATTTCTCTCTTCCAATTTCTAATCTAAACTCTTCTTTAAGGTTCTTAGGATGGAAATTAGAATGGGATGAATATCATTTAATCCGGCTCCTACTTATAGACTTTAAATGCTTTAAAACCATCCTCCCATGTTCACAAACCATCAAATAACATTCCAAAAAACTTTCCCATGATAATGGCTTCTAGAACCTTATTTTTCACGTTTTTCATAACTCAGCACCAACAGTTAGCGCTTAGCAACCAGTGCTCAATTTAGCACAGGTTTGCTAAAGGTTCGAATATTCGTTTTAACTCATCCAATTTATCAATTAAGGTCTCGTTAATCTCCACTAACATAATATAATCAAAATACTACCATAAAATTCTTATTTAAAACCAAACAAAACACACAATACAAACTCAAAACAAAGCATACCATTAACTATGTGTTGCCTGCCACAAAACGCTTGGTTTTACATCGTCAGCCTGACATACCCAATATTTATTTTGGGTGACCTAACATTAAATTATCATCATGTTTTAGTTGATCTATTGAGACATAAGGTTTAAGTTGATGACCATTTACTTTGAATATTTTCTCAGTTTTAGGATCTTTAATATCCACAGCTCCATAGGGATAAAATTTTATTACAATAAATGACTCCATCCACCTGGACTTAAGTTTTTCAACAAATAATCTTAATCTGTCATTATAAGCAAAAATGTTGTCCTGACTCAATATTTTTACTCATAATCATATGATCATGCCACATCTTCATCTTTTCTTTATATATCTTAGCACTTTCATATGATTCATTCCTTATCTCTTTAAGCTCATCTAATTGCAATAATCTTTTATCGCCAGCGTCCTTTAAATTATAATTGAACTCTTTAATAGCCTAATATGTCTTATGCTCAAGTTCAACTGGTAAATGACAAGTTTTTCTAAAAATTAATCTATATGAGGACATTCCTATAGGAGTCCTGTATGCAGTCCTATAAGCCCACAAAGTAAAATCCTGTTTGATTGACCAATCCTTTTTTTATTAATAGATTTTTAAAAAATTCTTTTAATTTCATGATTGGATAATTCAACCGAAAAATTTGTCTGAAAATGATAAGCAGTAGTAATTTTATGAATGTATGATATTTCTTTACAAATTTCTCCATAATTGCATTTCTAAAATGACTTCCCCCATCAGTTATGATTACTCTTGGCACTTCAAATTTACATAATATGTTCTTTCTTAAAAACTTTACAACATGTCGAGCATCACATCGAGGTAAGGCAACAGCTTCTATTCATTTAGATACATAGTCAATTGCTAACAATATGCATAAATTTTTTAAAGATGGTATAAATGTTCCCATGAAATATAATCCCAAAACGTCAAATATTTGAACTTCAAACATATATTTGAGGGGCATCTCATTTCTTCTAAAAATATTGCCTACATACTGACATCGATCACAATTTTAATATAAGAATTAAAATCCATAAAAATTGTAGGAAAAAAAATCCAGATTGCAGAATTTTATGTGCAGTTTTATCAACACCAAAATGTCTCCCAAAATCAGATTCATGAATTTTTTAATAAATTCATAAGTTTCTTCTAATGCACACATCTTTGAATAATTATATTCTTTTCTTGTTTATATAGAAACAGGGCGTCCCAAAAATAAGTCTTAGCTTCTGATAAAAATTATTTCCTTTGTTGGTATGTCAATCCATAGGGTAATATGTCACTAACAATAAAGGTTACAATGTCGGCATACCATGGAACACGTCACTCTTTAATAGTGAATAATTTCTCATCAGGAAAATGCTCATTAATTTCTTCATCATAAAAGAGAGATTTTTTTATTTCAAGCCTAGGCAGATGATCAGCAATTTGATTAGCAGAACCCTTCCTATCTACTATATCAAAGTCAAATTCTTGTAAAAGAAGAATCCATCTTATCAGTCTTGGTTTTGCATCCTTCTCTTTCATTAAATATTTAATAGTAGAATGGTCAGCATGCACCACACATTTAGTTTCAATTAAATGTGATTTGAATTTATCAAAAGCAAATACTATAGTTGATAACTCTTTCTTAGTTGTGGTATAATTAATTTGAGCTTCATTAAGAGTTCTACTATCATAGTAGATCACTTTGAAAAATTCATCATGTTTTTGTCCTAAAACAGCTCAATAGCTTAATCACTTGAATCACATATTAATTCAAAAGGTTTTTCCCAATTTTGTGAAACAATAACTAAGTACGAATGATTAATTTCTCTTTAATACCTCAAACGCTTTTAGGCATTCTTCATTAAAATTAAAAAATGCATCTTTTTTTTAATAACTGGCATAGAGGCTTAGGAATTTTTAAAGAGTCTTTATTATAATGAATGTAGAATCCAGCATGTACCAAAAAATTCTTAATTCCCCGTACATTTGTTGGGCAAGATAAATTAGCGATCACTTGAATTTTTGCAGGGTCTACTTCCATACCTTTTTCTGAAATATGATGTCCTTATACAATTTCTCCTGCTACCATAAATTAACATTTTCCCAATGAAGGACTAAGTTTGTTTCTTCACAGCATTTAAGAAATTTAGATAAATTGTCTAAATATGATTCAAATGAAATTCCAAACACTAAAAAATCATCCATAAACACTTTAATTCCTTTTTCAATTAAATTACAGAAAATTTCCATCATACATCATTGAAATGTAGCAGTTGCATTACATAAACCAAAGGGCATTCTTCTAAAAGCAAAAGTACCATAAGGTCTGGTAAACTCATAAGCAATTTATATTTGGTGTTAACTAGTATATCCATCCAGAAAACAAAAGTATTTATGCGCAGCTATTCTATCCAACATTTGATCAAGAAAGGGAAGTGGAAAATGATCTTTCCTGGTGGTATGATTTAATTTCCTATAGTCAATGTATATTTGTCACCCAGTAACTTGTCTTGTTGATATTATAGCTCATTCTTCTCATTAACAGTTACAGTAACTCCTCATTTCTTAGGAACACAGTGAATAGGATTAACACATGCACTATCTGAAATAGGTGATCCCTGATTACAATATACAACATCTTAATCCTTTAAATTTTCTTGTTTAAATTTCTTCCTTTACAACGGTGCAAAAAAAAGACTCCAAAGCAAAGTAATATTTTAATTATGTCATTAAATAGTATGGATTTTATGCAAATATACGTATCGTTATCAAGTAATATAGTGCTTTCTGATTAAGCCCCGAATATCGATCTTACAGAGATCGAGGTTAATCATGGAGGCTTTCAAGAGAAATTCTAGTCTACAAGAACACGCACAAGTTTGGAAAGTCGATAAAAGTTTGGTTTTTATTATATACTACAATTATCACTACAATGCTACTTCTAAACTAAAATACTTAGAGAAAATTAGAAAGTGGGGTTGAATATATTAAAAATACTCTTCCTCATACAATGAAATTAGTGATATGTGTAAAAGTAAAAAAGTAATGAGAAAGATTGTGACAAATAGGAACAATTATATTCTTTACCCTTACTTGGTTCTATAAAGAACATAGGTTAATTTGATGATTTGAAATCTTGTAGATGGTTTAGGAAGGGAAGATACTAGCTCTCACTCTAGAGTTCCCTCTTCTCCCTCCACCAGGGGGGCTAACATCTCATAACAAAACTTTTCAAATCAAACCAAATTAGGGGTTTTATTCTGTCACCCTAAAGTCCTCTAATTCTACACCTCTTAAACATGCATATCTCCATATTTATTTGCACTTAACTATATGGACTACATTCTCACCCGTATAATCTCATGTGATTTTTACCAATATTTGACATTGGTTCTTACATGTTCTCACAACAGATTTTAACATGCAAGTTGATCAAGTTTATATATAAATGAAGATCAAAGTAAAATCATCACAATATATTCTCACTCTACTCAATTCTATATCCTACATATGCATACTAATTCATTGTAAGAGGGAAGAGTAAGAAAACTACTCACTGCTGTTGACCTCATTTTTGATGAGGTCTTCCTTTTCTTCTTTTTAGTGCTTAGGATCTAGCCTTAGGCTTTTCCTTTGACTATCTTAGAGGACTAGAATTGGGACCCGCCTTTTAGAAATTCAAACCAC